>JAOYSI010019513.1:0-15848 GCA_025775065.1 Hiodon alosoides | reverse complement strand
GTGTAAAATGTGCTGTGGACGTGCGGTCCCCTCTGAGACAACAGAGTCTGCTGTGTAAAATGTGCTGTGGACGTGCGATCCCCTCTAAGACAAAGGCGGTCGGGTCTGGAGGGGAAGCTTTAAAACACTATGGAATTTCCTTTCTGTCTCCTGCTTTTCTTTTTCCTGCTGGTTCCAGATGAGGAGCGGGTTGAGATTTCCCCTGATCAAGCAGGATTCCCGCACTCACGCTGGGCCTGAATGAGACAACATCAGTGTGCTCCCTCTTAGTCAAACAGAGAGAAGGTTAAAGAAATAACTGCAAGGACAACATTGATGCTGACCGCAACTCTGTTCCTGAGATTACACCGGCGTTGAAACTTTTCAACTTTAATTAGTTTTTATCCCTCATGCGGAAACTCCAAATAGCTCTTGAATTCAGCCTTTAATTTTGGGTAGAATGGGGACATTCATAATCTTAATAGATTGTGACTTGTTCCTATTAATCCACTATTATTATTTAGTTCAGGTAATTATTTGGCTTTTGGTTGAGGTTGTAATTTAGTATTACCAGGGAAATCGGAATTGCACTTGCTACCAAATTTGAGGAAAACGTCTGGCAATTCAAAACTTCGCTTCCATTTGACTTTTTCTGGTTCGTATATTCTGCTTAATTTCACTTGTTGCGGATGACAGAAGATGACCAGTTTTCTCACACCGGTAAAATGTGTCGATTAGATCCTTCTGAAGAAGACATTTTTAAAAAACCATGAAGAAAATGGACAGAAAGAAAAGTTTCTACAGAAATGTGAAAACACTTCTGCTATTCTCCTCTATTTCTCATGCACACACGCACACACACAGTTTATTTATTTAGGTAACACTGTTCAGGGCTCTACAGTACTATAGTTGGATACATACCAAATTTGGCCCTAAAAAATCTGGGACCAAATCTTGGGCAAGTTTAGCAATTTTGTAGTCTTCATTTTATAAGTGGAATAATCAGAATCAGCAAATACCTTATTTCATTATTCATGCAAAGTGATGATTATTTAATGTATTGATTGATTTATAAATGTATCAATCAGATTGGAATATTTTTGGCCTTACTAATCCACAGACTACTTAATTGATGAAATGATGATTGACTAACTAACAGGTAGACATCCTAATGCTGGTTAAGCAAGTGATTGAATATATTTTGTTAATGATGTTGATCAGTTGATTTATTGTCTTGATTAAAATTTTGATTATTTAATTCTAATGTGTGGCTGCTTAGCTGCAGACTGCATTATCTGGCTATCACATCCACAATGCCGGGTAAGCTCCCTTGTGAAAATGATACCATAAATCACCGCACAGTCCAGCGTAGCAGAATAGCATCAGCCGCTTGACTCGAATGGTTAGAATGCCGGAAGCTGGGGCCAGAGTCTCACATGCTTCAGCACATTTGGATATTGGAATTGTCAAATTGTCATGGCCGCACCACTTGATTAGCATTTGCAAAACCTTGGCAGGGCTGACAGAGATAGAGATGGAGGATGCACATGGCAGAAGGTGAGGGGAAAAAATAAAAATAAAAAAACATCTTGAGCAGGACTGACAGGCTACAAAGAAAGCATCAAAACCAGTGAGGCGTGGTAACTATGCCAACAGAATGCCTCGCGAACAATCAGCGGCTTCCAGGCAGAAGCTTAGCTAGCAATGGAGAGCCAGAAACCCACAACCTAATAGGCTTAGGCACAAACAATTGGACACTTACCTGTTGATAAAAGAAGTAATCAGCTAGCTAGCCAACTTGCCTGTTGTTGTGGGTGCCATAAACCATACTAGCAATAAGCGTGGCATCTCATGGACTGTGCATCCCTTACCGTTGAATTGAAATTGCTAGCTAGATTGCATGCTGCATTGAAGGAAAACAAAATAAAAGTCCACACAGAAGCTCAAATCGTGTCCAGCCGCCAAGCACAACTGTGGCTTAAACAGAAACAGTCACCAAGTCACAAAAGTTGGCCGCTTCATTTAATGGCGGAATGAGCAGCCAGGCAGACATATGTGTGGGGACTGCATACTATATTGAACTTGAAATTACTGAAGCTGAAAGTATAGGCCAATTTAATTATTTTAGTAATATAAATATTAATAATAATAATCATAATAATAATAAAAATAATAACAATAATAATAATAATTTTAAAAACAATGGACTACAACAACGTTAATAGCAAAAATTATATGAAAGAGAATCAGTGCCTGCAAAAACTGGAAAATATATTTTCAAAAGATTAAAAAAAATCTTCATGCAGCTTGTATACTTAATGCACTGCGTTTTAAGCATGACGTCAATGATAGTTAGGTTGATAGCGATCCTTGATTTTATTGGCGGACACTTGAGACTATGCTAACTCTGTTCTTGGCATTGTTTATCTTGTTGCGTCACTTATATGTACAGTGAGTTATGTTATACATGTAGGATGTAGGAGGATGCATTACAGCAGTTTTTTTTTAAGCTGTGGAATAATTTTACAAATTGCCCCATGGGGTGTTTTACAAGCAACGAAAGTTTTGAGCCACTGACCCAAGCACTGCACAGGGATTGAGTTAAACCATACTTTACTGAAGATTAATTGGAAAGTTTTCTAATAAACATGAAAAGAGGCAGTGTTTATTGTTGGTGTGAAACCTGTCCGATTTTAAGTGTCATAAGTATCCTGTGTGGCAAGGGAACGTGCTGTATTTAGCTGTATATTTATATTAGGGGGGAGTCTGAAACTAAGCTATCCTATTGCAGTAATAAATAAAGATGGATCTAATTAATGAATTTTCTGACGAAATAAATGGGGGGGGTGATATTTTTAAAATAAATAAATAAAAAAGAGAAAAATATCTTTACCTCGCTCTTTGACCCTAATCTTGACAGTGGCTTCTTTATCTTGGAGCAGCTGCTGGGGCAGGAGGAAGTTTCTGTCAGACCCCCTCAGAGAGGGCCATAAACCTGGCTGAAGTGCTGGAAAGGGTTGTGGATGCTCGGAAACTTCATAAAGGCCCTGGGCTGAGTGAAGATTTAGGCCGGCTTTTTGATGCAGCCTGAAGTCATTAATGCGGTACGTGTCGCCGCAGTGTTGGCTCTGGGCTCGCCTTAATGTATCACTGCAAGACGTAGGTCAGACGGCTGGTTGCTGCGTTACTAGGAACTCTGGTAGTAGCAACGTAGCATTAGCTAACTGGAAAGATTTTTGAAAAAAAAAATGTCTGAGGTAGCCATGAGGTAACCACTGGGACAACGTTTCAAATGAAGATATTTGGACTGAAAAATTTGTTCAAATTGAACTGGACGGAAGTGTCTGGAATGCTGCGGTCTACAAAGACAGGGAATACAAGTCGCACGTCCAACAAGGTTAAAAGAAAAGTAAAAATGCTGAAATGAGACCAAAACAGGGGAAGTGGTGTTCATGGAAACTAGGATTTTTTCACGCACAATGGTGTCTAGGCTTTACTGAGAATTTAGTGAGACCTTTTTTTTTAAATCTGGTAAATGTTAATTTACTTTCTTTTTTTTCCATTTTAATTGAACTGGAGCCAAAACTCTAATGTTTGAGAGGTTTCAATCTACTTTTTGCCAGCCCATTAAATTTAATGGGCAAAATCATCATCGACAGCATCGGCAGTCTCGTACCCATGAGAGATTTTAATTTCAGTTAAACAAGTTCCAACATATTGTGGACAAGGCCTCAATGGGGACAGGTTAGCTTTGTCATTGTGGAGTCTGAATATTATGTGATGGATACATGCTGTCACAGAACTCATTATGATCTTGTTTAAAACGTGGCCTTGTTTGAATGGGTTAAATTACACACATGACACTGACAATCCTACATAAGTATTTAGTTCTGCTAGATGTCGTGCATTGACAAATACACTTACAAGGTGACATAGCCGTGTTAGCGTCGGATCTCTATTGATATAGATTAACAGACAGAATACTTCCCATTCTCTTACATCTCAAATACCCATCAATCGCTGGAGGGTGACAAGTTTGTAAGTTATGACAAAAAAGTATTACAGCTTTGCCAATGTTTACCTAGCTTGATAAATGACCCTCTGTAGTAACATTAATTTGGTGTGTTGAGTTCAGTTTTTCATTTTTGGGTTCATGTTTGGGGAAAAAAACTTTAGTTAGTTTGTGTGTGTGTGAGAGGATGTGAGTGTGTGTGTGTGTGTGTGTGTGTGAGTGTGTGTGTGAGAGAGTGTGTGTGTGATTGCAAGACCTGATGGAAAAGTGCCCTTTCAACCCTTTCTGTATGTGTGTGTGTGTGCGTGTGTGTGCGTGTGTGTGTGTGTGTGTGTGAGTGTGTGTGCGTGTGTTTTTGTGCGTGTCTGTGTGTGTGTGTGTGTGTGTGTGTGTGTGTGTGTGTGTGCGTGCATGTCTGTGTGGGTGTGTGTGTGCGTGTGCGTGTGCATGTGCGTGCGCGTGCGCGTGTGCACACATGCAACAATCTCAACCCCGGAGAGCTCAATGTCGGGAGAGACTTCAGTGTTGCGTAGGGTGAGCAGAGGCCTGTTTGAAATGTAACCTGTGGCCACAGCGGACGGGCGCAGCCTTTGAAAGTAAGAACAGGGCCACTGAATCAAAGCAGATGGAAGCGCCGGGGGCCAGAGAAAACAAGGCGAACACAGAGCAGCTGTGAGCCAGAGGTGAGCCAGCGGACTGCACAGAGCAGCATTCTTCAGCCGGGCTGCAGTGGGTGGGACCCCCCTGCCATGCTTCACTTCTGGGGCCTCCACAATCTCAGCGTTGCTTTTCGGGTTCTGAAAGGAAGAGGGGTGCCACGCTGGATCACCTCGGCAGGATGTGCGTCACCGGTGACACCTCTGCATTGTCGACCGTCCCTTTTATCAGTCGGACCAAAGGCGCCGGTATTCCAAAGACAGAAACAGCTGTGGAAACAGCGTACCGTTGACTGTTATCGCCTTCTCCGGTCTTGAATTTCTGTTTTAGAGAGCCGCTGCCAGGTTTGGCCGCAGTGGTGAAGGGGACCTTTTAAAATATTCCCACACTAGCAAAACGGACGACTTGTGGATTCTTCTACCACAGATTGTAATGCTAAATAATGGAGTCTTTATCTAAGCACAAACTGGCGTGGAGGACATGGTTGAAAGTGGAAGAAGATGGTAATGCAAATCACATCCCTTTGGCCCCTAAATGAATATGGAGATCTGAGACACACACTGACAAGGCATTTACTGAGGATTTTTTGAAGTGGAAATAAACTGTTAAGATGCAACTTAATTTCCAGGGTGGAAATGAGGGCCATTTGTGTGGGTTGGATGTTTCAAATTAGCCAAAACACATTAGGGCAGCCAGTTTTGGCAATCACCAAGCTTTGGAAAAAGGAACACATTGAATGCAAGGCTAAAATGTATCTCCAACGTAGCATCCTCCCCTAGTGAGCCGATTTGGGCCGGAGAATGACATTACCAGTACATATAACCTTTCGACAACTCCTTGATATTCATGAATTCCCACATCAACAAAACTTTTAGTATTGGCAATTTGAAACTGATGATATTTTCTGCCATTTCTAAATGACAGATTAGGAAAGGGAAAAAAATGAATCCCTACAGCTTCCGGTTAAATGTGGAAAGACAGCATTTGAATAAATTTCCATCAGTCCTTCAACAAAAAAAAAACAAGGAATAAGATAAGATAAAGGGCTTAATACAGCCATCCCGGGGAAATAATGGACATTAATGCAATCTGTTCTCGGCTAAAAGCGTAAGCAACACTTATCTCGTAGTTTAGAGCGCTATTTAATTTTTGCTGTACATAAATTAAAATGCTTAATGCCTCTCGCCAGGCCACTAAAATCGCCCTTATTAGATGTGACTGAATGATAATGCAGTGCTAATGCAATGTCAAACCGGTTGACAAGATGCAAAAGGTTGGTCCCGGCGACATCTAATTCTGCTTAAATTGTCAGACAGCCGACCTTGGATCTAAATAAAAGCATTGGACGGTATTAGTTCTCGTTTCACGCCAGCGTAGTGACACAATGATAAAGCCCCAAAGATAGAGTCCTGATGAGAGCATCCTTCTCTGCTGACTGTTAAAGAGTCCCTGTCTTTCTCCATACTGCGTTTCTGCGTTTCCATACTGAATGAAATTTCTGTTTCGGAATAAATAGTCTTGTATTTCCTCCTGGAGCTTTATGTTCCCTCCCATGATGGGGGATGTATGTTGGGAATTAGTTTAGTTCAGTATTTAAAAAAAAAAAAAAAAATGAACTGAATGAAATCAAACTGAGTTTGAGTAAACTAAACAATAGTTTATACAGCAAACATTTAATGTTTAATGGTTCAACATTTGTAGTGCAAATGTGTTGCACCAGGGATTTCACAAATACATTTACAACCTCCGGCAGATCTCGTTCTAATAGATAAGCAATCATATTTAAACTCCGTGTTGTGTTATTCGAAGCCCTAAGGTTGCCCAGAGGAATTCAATAAAAATAATCATAATGATAACAGAAGTTGTTTCACTTTCCTTAAACCTCTCCAGGGTTTAACCCTGAGCTTGCATTTTCTAATGAGGCCCTTCCTTAGGGAAATAATACTGCTCTTTTTTTATTTAAAAAAAAAAAGTTACATTGTAAAATTATCTCTAAATGGATACAGAAAAAAAAGGGAAAGTTACATCAATCCCCTAAAGAAAACGATATCTCCACTCGAGGTGAAATACAGAGTTGAACAATTTATGTGGCCAGCCATTTTACACAAGAGCCCGGCGATTCCATGCTGTCGTTCGCCACCACTCTGAATGACTCAGAGATGGGGTATGTGGCTCAGAGATGGGGTATGTTGTTTCAGCTGTACGTTTGCAAGTGTCCACCCCGCACAAATATGAAAGTGTCTTGGACGTTATTTCAACTTCAGACGTTTCCTGTAGATTACGTGTCCAAACCGGCCACGATTCAGAGTTGGTTTCGCGTTTGTCGGAAGTCATATACTTTGTCCAGATATCGTTTTATGAAAGAAAGAGCAGCAAAACTCCTGAAAGTGTGATTTAGCATTCTATGAATTTCATGTGTTAGATACAGACAAATAAAAATAAAAATAATTGTTTGGCCAAATGAAAACAAATGCATTCACATACTGTGATATATATATATATATATATATAGGAAAATAAATCATCAACAAAATCGGTTACTAGGCTGTTGGTTGCTCCACACAAGTAGGACGGTCTGAACAGGACATGACACAGTCAACAACTGTCTGGCGATGTTTTGCCAGGAATGCCACGCTATTCTTTAGCAAGGAAGTCCTCCTATTCATGTCTGTCAGACTGAGACTGAGGCGGACGCGACGGTAGCCGGCGCCTTCTCAGACTGCCTCATGGGATTCCAGTTCGACGAACAGGAGGGCCTCAGCAAGCCAGACGGGTGTCCCCTCCTCTGTGTTCCTCAAACCACCGTCTGTGTTTATCTTGGAAGACACCCCTCCAAACAACCCCACCACAATATATGTCCAAATACCACATTCGGGGACACAAGTGACCAGTGAGCATTATTTTTTTAATTTTTTTTTCAATTCATCGTTGCCCTGCAGGGAAAAATGCTGCAGAAGATTTCTTTGTAACCGTAAAAAACTGTCAGTGGGGACCTCTTTTCCTTTTCCTTTAATTTTGTCTCCTTCAGTACAGCACTTTGCAACATGCTGGCAGTTTTCATAGTATTCTTGCAGCTTTGACAGCTTTTAATATCAAACATAGCATTTCATCTTTATCATTGCATGACGGGAGATATGTTGGGATATGCATATTTTACCCATCAATCACCTGCCTGAATAGGTCCTAGAATTTCCCTAATATAAGCACTGTTCAAATAGTCGACTACTCTGAAAAAATAAAAATAAAACAATTTCATCATGTAAGAAGAATTAAACCTTTCAGTGTAAAATCAATAGACAATAAACTTCGAACCTTTATGGTATTCCGTCACCTGTCATGCAAAATCGTGCAATTGGAGAAAGTGTGGACAATTTCTATGCAGGAAAAACACAGTGCAAATGGGCACGACAGGAACGCCCTTCGGTTGTTCAGTTTGTGACACTCCTAAGAATCCCTTGAGTCTGAGGGCATAAAAGTAGGCGTGGACACCTTAGTATTCTCTCATTTATGTCATGACCCCCCCCCCAAAAAAAAAAAATAAAAATAAACAAAAAACAACAACAAACAAAAACGTATTTGAAGGTTAGCAAGGTCTTTCCGTTGCTCGTTGAGATCTCTAAGGACGCTAAGCCTTGTAAGAGTCAGAAAAGCATGGGCAAACAGTAACACATTTCAGTATATTTGCCAATCCCCTGGCTAGTTCCTGACAACGTTTTCGGCGCGAGATCCGATGTTAATCATCCGTGAGCATGAGGCCAAGCCCGGACAGCTCTTTTCATTAACCTTTCATTTATTTACCTGCCCAGGCCCTCGTCATTCATTTTTAAGCCACGGAAAGTGGAGCAGCGAGACGCACGCCCTTCGAGCATTCCTGCTGGGCCAAGTCAAACACCAGGACAGGTCTGGGCAGCGGCATGGGGCGAGCGATGATTGACGCCCCAAGGGCCTGAGGTGGAGGAGACTGCTCCAAGACAGACCCCTGCTCCATCTCTGCTGGGATAATTATGCGGCTCCAACTATGCAGAATCACAACTCATTTTGGCTGCAAGAGTTTTCCCGCTGAAGCGCACGACCCTCGGCAAACGGCAGCCCTTCTAAGGCTGCCTGGAAACACAAAATAAATCCAGTACTGAAAACAGAAAATGGACACTGATGGTTGGCTGGGCTTCCATAACACTCAGTGACTTCAGTCAAGTGTGATGACAACAAACATAACATGTGGGTATGAGTAATGCCTTCTGTGGCATGCATCTGAAATCTGTTGAAATATCTTGGGTTTTCCTCACTGCACTTGTAAACTGTAGACAAAATTATTTTGTGATCTTGATCTTGTAAACTCGTAAAAGCGTCACATTCCAAGGAAATCCAATGGAAAACGTTTTATTTAAAAGTAAGGGCAGTTTAGAATCCAGTTACACCTAAATGTAAAGTACCAACAAGGGTGCCTACAAGGGTGCCTACAAGGGTGCCTACAAGGGTGCCTACAAGGGTGCGTAAAGCTGTACTAAACTAAACACTGATTGCACACAAGTGACCTGCAAAACTAAAATAATACCCACTCGATGTGCTCTGTCTTCTGGAATCTGTAATCTGGAAATAATTACACAACATAAAATTTAAAAGGATGGATATTTCAATCAAAAGTATATCCCATTTGAGGGTGTGGGGCACCATGGTCGAGGGCCGGTATTTTGGGTCATGGACTTTGTGTAGTCTCTACCTGTTTTAAAGTAATGTCGTCCTGGTGGCCTGGCACAGTAGAACTTCAATTCCCAGGAGGCGCAGGACAGGCGGGCAGCCATTTTAGATAAATTGGGTAATTGGGTACTTAATTGAACAGCTACCTTCAACTAAACCAATGGGGGGCTTTTCAAAAAGGGCAGGGTCAACTTTTAGGTTGAGAGAGTTGAGAGAGTTAGTGTTGAGCTGGGAACAGAATTGTTTGGTAGGACTTTAAAGTCCTGGTGTTTTGAGCTGGTAAGCAGCTTAGTTGCCTGGCCAGTTAGTTAGGGATACTTGTTTAGTTAGCACTCCATAAATTAGCTAGGCTTTTGTTTGTTAATCTTGAATGTTTCTCTTTGGTTTGAAGCACTGTAAGTAGTAAACACAAAGGCGCTCTCCTGTTTAAACCTCATTTGTGGAAGTTTGACTTTCTTTCTATACTAGAGGACAGGGAAAAAGGTCTGGAGAGAGTGAAAAACATTTCCAAATGTGTCACAGTGTATATATATATAAGTGTGCACATTTTCACGGGCTGAAAAATAAATTTATGCACGTTGACGTCTTTATCCGATCTAGCAATGCCCTGTTACGTCGACTTGCTTTCCACTATTGTACAAGTTAATTACAAATTTCAAATAAAAACAGAATGAACCAACAATGCTAGTTATGCTAATTGAGAATCTGTCTGATAATAATACAAGTAAATGACGCTTTGCTTTTAAAATACAGAAATAATGATCAGTGTGGACAGTACGTTAAATAACTTAAAGACCAATGCATAGGATGTGGTTTGTATATCCAGCACAATGCAGATGCGTGATGATTTTCCGCCCTAGAGTAGCGTTGTTAAGAAATGATTAATGCACTTATAAAGAATGACCGTGCTGAAAGAGCTGTGCTGGCATCCAGGAGAGCTGTAAATCTCCTGCCCAATTTATTGTTTGCATAGTCCCTCTGAAAATAAAATTAGCATTCACATCTTTATGCATAAAACTGTAAATTCTTGTTTAGAACAGATAATGGAGGGAAATAAAACCACTCTACAAGCGTTATTTACGACGATTTTGTTTCGAGAACAACGTTTAACATATTCGGCGTAACGCCGTAAAGCAATTGTTGTTGCTTACAAGTCGCTCATTTAATTTTTATTATCAACTCAAACATTACGATATTAGTTTATGTGTTATTTAATATTTCAGTGTGACCAATACTTAGTTGTGTACTCCACTGATCCAGAGGCGCCAAACCTGTTTTCTGTTGTCATAATCGTGCAGTTTACAGATTGGTCTGTTTTCTGTGTACTGACAGTACACGTTACACAGCTGTTAAGTTTTGAAAGGGACTTCCCTGGACTGAATGGCCTGGGGCAGTGGCCGTCCGAGTTTTGATTCTGATATATGAAACACTAGAGGCAGGGGCCTTGCTGTGCTAGGAGGCTTTTACAGGAAGTGGAATTCCCAGGGACCCTGCAGTCACATGTCTTAAGGAAGCCCAGGGCTAAATCAGTAATCCCTGGTGTAACTTTCCACGTAACACTCGGAAAGTATCGTTAACGGAATGTTAACCTGGTCACCTGACCTCTTAACCTCTACGACCGCATCACGCTCGTAACATTCCTGTTGTGGTCAGTGTTAAGTGTGAATTAGGAAACTTGTCAGCGAACGCTTCTTTAAGTAATGGGAACTGTGTCTTCAACAGTTTGGGGTAAAACATTTAATTTAAGCTAAAAAAAAACATCACTGTTTATAGGCTTAAAAACGTTACACAAAGTTTGTAGTAGCGACTTTTTGGAGGAGCCTTTAAGTTGTTTACCTAAATGTGTGTGCTATTTAACTGGAAATGTCAGTTCTACAAAGTTAAAGTGGTTGGGTTGTTAACTGACTGTTACACATGCTGTGCACAGTGTCTGTTCCCCTTATCCCCATGCAGTCAAACGCACTTTCTATGTTTAACATTTTAAAAAATTTTATTCAATTTTTTCCCCCAGCCTCCAAATTCTTGTATTTATTTCCTTTGAAAATGAACAACAAGGGCAGTTCTGAGCTCCTGCTCATTTTAACAACCCTCAAGTTTGGGCTTTATTGCCTACAGCATACAGTAGAGTATACTGTATTTCCGGAGCTGTAAAAATTTGTAATAAAAATTGAATGGAAAAATAGGTCTGACAGCCACTGAAAATGCATTCGGTAAAGTTTATAGACCAAAGAAATGCATATCATCATGTGTTTTGCATTCCATGCAGGGGAGGTAATCCTTGAGGGCTGTGCAGGTTCCATTTTTCTACACAAGGTCAGAAAGCAGTGCTTTTATCTGACTTGTGTATTGTGAATATCAATGGGACAATTGTGTCTACAACACACCAATCGGATAGAGAATTGAAGTGAATGTGCCTTTGTATAGCTGACGAAAAAATAGGAGTGTGTTGCTCAGGAGTGAATTATATTCATCAACATTATTATTATTATTATTATTTGGCAATGCAGCTTATTGTGAAAAATAATAATAAATAAATACGGTTAAATATCAATGGTTATGCAATATAATTCATAGTTCAATATTGAAACCAACAATATAAAGACTTTCAATTATTTAACTATTATTTTAGTCAGAGGGCCTTTTTTACACACCAAAAAAAAAAATCTTCTGAAAGCAAATCTAACCTTCTTCTAAAGCAATTTAAAACATATTTAAGTTAACTGAAAAGTAACTATATTTGGATTCTATTCACGGCAAAAACATAAAGGTTTATCAACCCTTTATTTTTTTAATCACCAAAGCTTTAACGATTCCTAATATAGTAGAGACAAGAAGTCCATTTAATCAGTGCTGGTTGGAATAATATCACGCGTATTCAGCAGATGTCTTAGACTGGTGTTGAGAAAAGATGTTATTACTGATAGGAGTTAGTAAATGTTGTGATTATTTGCTTCAAGAAAGAGTCAGTTATCAAGCAGGTCACATCTATTGACAGCAACACGTAAAAGTCTTTTTGACCAGTCAACCTAAGCTAGTTCTCATGGCACCGCCAGGTAAAGCAAGTGAAATCTTGTGGCAACGTCTTTTGTTTCTGCATCTTCATCCAATAACCGTTAAATACCTTCATTGCTTGACTATTCGTTCATTTGTGACTTTCATTGTCGTGTTGCGGTCATGGTAGTTACTTAAAAGACCAAAGATCAAAAGCACAAGCCATGATTTGCTTAATTTTAAGTGGACTTCATAACCTCGATTCAATTGTGCTTAGAAAAGCTGTTTAGAAAAACAGGGAAGCACTCTCTCCTTTTTAGGGCATGCCCAAGAAGGTTCTGTCATCACAAGTTTCTTTAGATAGATTCCAAAATCCCAAGAGTCTCATGATTTGTCTCAGTAGAATGACATTTAACTCCAACTTGGGCCCCTCTTCATTTGGTTGGGGCAATTTGCCTAATTGGCATATGCAATTAATTAACCGATGGGCAATTATTGTTGGTAATCAAGCAATCCATTTTAATTACCCCTCTAAGCAAGTTTGATATGTGCACTTATAGTTTCTAGCTGATTTACAGTTACCTTATGATAACATATTTGCATTTTAATTGTTAGTTGCCTTACAGTGAAGGGCAGCCTTGAAAATGTTATTTTAAGAAAAAACAAAAACATGATTTCCAAGCTCCTCAGTCATCTTTAGATTTTTACCTGGCTATTTTGTTTTAAATTATTTTTTTTTTCCCCCATTTAATACCTTTTTGTGCATACCATTCTAAATGTCTTTCCAGTGGAAGCGATGACCCGGAGGAGAAAAGTTCAGTCCATAGCAAAGAAATGCTAAAACCTTCTACCTAAAACATCCTTTGCCTGTCTCCTCAGCAGCTCCGAGGCAATGGAAAACGGAATCGTGACGGACCGGTACCCCCTGTGTGGTGGGCAGTCATGAATCAAGCCAGCCGGCACCAGGGAAATCGGGACGCGTTCTTATACTTCCTGAGTTGCGTGGACTCCACACGCCGTGCGGCTGATTTGTGTTATTATTTCAATTAATCAATGTTATACAAAGGCACCTATCATTCTCCCTGTCTAAACGGATCTCCACTCTGAACTGAACTGCGATTATCATGCCGACTGGTGGGGGTCAAGATCTGATTAGAATGACAAGTACAGATAAAAGCCAGACGTCCAATATTTTACACGCAGGGCTCTCACGTTGCAAACAATGTGTGGGTTATTTGGCAGTGAGTATTTGGGAAAAAAAAGAATTTATTTCAACCGAGGTGACTTCAATGGCTTGGCACTGAATAGTGTGTTAGTGTATGCTTGAGAAAAGACTGCTATTGGCTATCCAAAAAAGTTTACTGGCTGTCTTTGTTTCAAAGACGGGTGGTTGTATCATCCGAGAGGATCGGCAGGACGTGAGAGGTTTAATCATGATTCTCTGTCCCCGCCTGAACAAGTGGCACTGTGACCCCGCGCGTAGGAGTCTGCCTTTATCAATAAAGGGCTCCTTGGGAACCGTGGGTCACCGCGATTGCTTTTGACGTGGTCTAAAATTCTGCTTTGCAGCGTCTCCCTGCTCTTGCCATTGTGCGAAGTCCTAAAAAAAGTGGTTAAGTAAAATCAATGAGGCGGGGGGGTCTTAAAGTTAGGGGGGTTATGGGAGGTGAAATGCCTCAAGGGAAATGGCCGAGTCTCCAGAATGTTTTGAGAACACTTGCGAAACAATGCTCTCACTAGCATAAATTACTCAAGACATCTGCAGTCTGCATGATTCCAGGTATACTTCTCACAAAGCACCCTTAAAAATAACAGTACTGAATAACTTCACCTGCTAAAAATAACTAAAATGGCTAAAATAACTTTACCGTAACTACATGCATGATGATGTGGTGTAAAGGGACATACAGACTTGGCTGATATTCCGTTTTACGGTACGGTTCGTTTGATCTTGAAACGTTTGCTCTTAAGTGTAAAGCTCTAAACGTTCTCGGGAACGATTAAAACGAACCGCCCCGAGACCAAATGAAGGAGGCCGTCTTCCGCTCTGGGGACAGTTGGCTTATTTAATCCTTCAGTGTCAAGTTTACCCAGCCACACACCTGGAGACGAAGTGTGACGGTATTAATGATAGCAAACAACCGCAAAAATGGACAAATGCGGCTTTGAGTGCAGCTCAGAAGAGATCCAAACAGTTGAAAATACCCAGGAGACCAGGATGTGTCTGGAACCCCCGGGACGTACTGGTGTCAGTGGGTGAGTTGTTTATCTCCAATCGTCACAATACATTGCCAAATGAAGACAACCCAAACAGGCTTGCTCAAGCTGTCTATTATTAGGTAATGTTAAGTTATGAAAAAGGAAAGGAAAATCATAAAAAAAAACTTTTCAGCAAACGCTACCCGTGGCTAACTGCTAGCTGGAAGAAAAAAACTAAACAAAAAAAAACCGTTCTGCTGGGAATGCACGCATCCTGCCACGGATTGTTATGCAGCATGAGGGATTTGCAAAATTGAGCTGTATAATGAATACAGCTATCAGCGCATCGCAGCGACACCTGCAAGCAGTTTGAAGTAAAAAGTTTCTGAAATCTGAATCTGGTGAGCTTAAATGGTGTTATTATCAAAAGTTGCCTGACTTGACATAACAAGTGGAAAGCTTGATAATTAAGTTTGCCTTTTAATTTGGCAATAGATTATTTCATATTACATTTTTTACACGTGAGGTGTTTAGGTCAGCTGCAAAAATATGTTGCCAAAAATTCAATCGGGTGCTAAGATATTGTCGAGGCGGTGAACAGAAGGGGTAACATTACCCCAACTTGCAGTACTGTCCACCCCTGCTAAACATGCAGCTCAGAATAACGTTACGCGTATAGTTTTGTAAAGCCTTTTATTTAGTGGGCTTTCTTAACGTCAAGGCTCTGGGCAACTGCTCACGTTAGCCCGACATGGATGTCGGGCCTGCAAAACGGCGTATTAGTGGTCTTCAAAACCTTTCCCATGGGAGGGGTATTTGTGATGTTTGCTTGAAGCTGAAGACCTGGAAAGACGTATGCCAGTGAAGTTCTCAGAACCGCCGTCTACGAGAACAAAGGAGGAGAAAACTCATTCATCCACTCCGCTCCTTCTCCCCTGAAACAACCTAATAAATCCTGTAAAACTCAAATAGAGGTAGGTTTTTAATATAATGTCAAATGTGTCGAAAACTTTGGACAATATGATCCCAGCCTATTTGTTCTTTCATTTCTAGATCTTTTTTTTTCTTCATTCTGCTAGAGTAGTTGTTTTACTCTGCAAAACTGAGAAGGACGGGAGCTTTGATGTATACTATATTTATATTATATAATATATTATTTTTCTATCAATTTAAAATGAATCAGAAGAATGATGCATCTTCCTTCCAGGAAGGTATCTGAAAAATTGCAATACTGTTCCAGTTGATGTTCCAGTTGCAAGATGGCAGCTCCGGTATGCATCAGTGACCACAGTTTACTCATCTCTGGATAACC
>JAOYSI010019512.1:87014-110890 GCA_025775065.1 Hiodon alosoides | reverse complement strand
CCCCCCCCCCCCCCCCCCCCACCCCACCCCCACCCCCCCCCCCCCCCCCCCCCCCCCCCCCCCCCCCCCCCCCCCCCACAGGCACACAACACCACAGAACTCCTGACGTGGTATTTACCTTGAGCCTGGGCCGGGATGGCAAAATGTACAGTGAGTGCCAGAAGAGCAAGTGGGCACCACGTCCTCATCCTGAGCCCCAAAACGTGCATCCTTACAACTGTACGGGCGGAACCTCCGAACACCTGGCGAGATGAAGACCGATCAGAAAAAAATCTCACACTGCTGACTTTCTGGCTGTGGACGGGCCTTGTCTCGAGATTGGGAACAGCCCAGACTTCTGTTACATTCTAAAGGACAGAGCCAAGAGGAATGAAGGCCGTCATTAAGCTGTAAAAAATATTTAAAGCGGGAAGGTGGCAGCGCTGTCTTGTCCTGCCTCAGCATTACCAGACTCAACTGATAGTGCTGTGGATTTTATAGCTTTATAATATACATGAGTGTGTCGTAAAATATGCAAACTGACATGGACCGGGAGAAAATTTGTCATTTGTACTACTTCAAACCCATTTCGAAAATAAAGGTTTTCCCACATTGTGTAAATGTAGAAGAAGAAAAGACCATTAAAGGGTTTTTTTTCCCCGCACATTGCAGGAGAATGCCCACTTATTCTATGAGGGAGGAAAGGTTTGATGTGTTGTTATTTGAAATATTGATAAAGCAAAGAACGTCAATGGAAGCAGTTTAACCCAAAGGTGTAGCACAACGTGGAACAAACTTTATTAATTCCTAGGGTAAGAGCTAATTCAGGGTAAAACTTTCAATTGGGAAGATATGTGTGCAAGTAAATGATTACTATATTTTCTAGGGGACAGTAAAATCTCAATGTTTTACTATTTTGTTTTAAACTACGTTAGGTTACTGTGGTGTTTTCCAATAATTCTCCGCAGTATATTAGATATATACAATTTAAAAATATTAAAATATGCTTCAACAGTTGGCAAATATAGAAATACCCGAACTGAGAATATTCTAGCTCCAGCTATTCAAGCCGTCACCTCGAACCAATTTTACAGTCCTACCTAAACATACCTAATATGAAATGCTGTTTTCACACAGCCATGCCTACATGTAGTTCTACGGTAGATTCACACGAAAACAGAAGTGACAGTTATCAGTTGGAAGAATTACAAATATTTCAAACGTGATTAATTGTATATTAATACCAGTTTCCCATTTACATTTCAACGATGTCGGTAAAGCGGGTTCTTCAAAATGCCATTTAAAAAACTTGTGCCTAAATCCACAGACGTCTTAAAGGCTAATCAGTTAATTGGAGATTTGGCAGAAATACGACCTATGGAATTATTGCCCGTAGTCATACATTAATTAAACACAGACTCAATTCGGTGTTATCGCAACAGTGTTCCGGATATTTCCACGTTCAAGCAAATTGATTTTAAAAGCTCACTCACTTGTAATTTTCTAACAGAATAACCTCGACCAGGCTTTTGTGCATCAATGGAGATCACTAAATCCAAAAGGCAGCAGCTTTAGCCATTTAGGTTGAACTGGCAAATCTCATCCTCAACAGGATACGACGAAAATAACTTGAATCTAAAATATTTACACACCAAAATATACACCTATACAATATAACACCTCGCACCATAAAGTCTAAACATTCAATTTCAAATTAGTAACGATATAATGGACCGAGGTTCAAGAATGACCACTATAATTAATGCACATTTTTTCTCTATAACTGCCAAGTAGATAAAGCATTGTCGTATTTCAAACACAAAATGTTCCAAATATTTTGATCTTATTTGGTCATGTGTTGGCTTGAATTCTCCAATGTAACACTTCTATATGAAGTTATTTTTTCTATCTGCCAAAGTTCCCCCACGTCCAGACATGGGGGCTGGCGTTGATTGAATGCCTTTGATAAACAGTAACGATACATGTTAACGTTGATTCCATAAACGATCGTAAAAAAAAAAATTATACTCGTGAGAAATATTTCGAACACTTCCTGTATATTTTTCGCCTTTAAAGAAAGCAAATGTTTCTTTGTATGATTCAAAGGCAGTGCACTACCTGATTCTATGAACAGTGTTCAGTAATGTTTAGTTTATCAATTAGGCATCTAATATGTTCCATTAAGTTGTTTATTACTGACCAAATCACGTTTCAAAATCAAATATCTTAATGAAATACAAAAGCAATAAATAAATTTTAAAAAAACAATATAAAACTATACCTTTCAGTCATATATTCAAAAGTTGTATTTTCTCCCAGCGGATCCTCACGAATACCCAAGAGTGTTACTGCCGAGTGTGTAACTCTCCCCAGCTCGCTCACCGTCAGTTCAGACTTGAGCTGAATGTGGGTGTTTCTTACATCGTTATTCACCCGTCCCTCTATTCAATCCTTCACCTCGTTTCTTCCTAAGTGAGAGAGAAAAATCAGAGGCGGGCTGAGAAGATTAAGTTAAAATCAAAATACCCTAAGGCACCAGTTTTTACTGCTTAGTCGTGAATGAATAATGCCTATATCTAGTAATAATAAAATAAATAAAGTTTTATTTCTTATTATTTTAATTTAAAAGTGATTTTATATTTTAAGTCTTTTCATTGGTTAAGAATATAATGTATTCCTGACGCCATCATTTACTGATTACATTTTTTCTCTCCTTCTCTTTATATATATTTTTTATTTCACGTCATAGTTTACACCCTGTTGTGTGTCTATTACACAGTTCTCTACACATCCAGTCTCCATGCATCCATTTTCACTCTTTGCACGATGCTCGCTGCACTACACCAGGAAGGTGAAGGGCTATTTCTGTGTGCTTGTCCGCATGTTACATTCAGATGGACAGCAGCCTCTGCACACAGTTGTCATCGCACAGTCTGAGAACTGATGATAGTTAGGAGATGCAGACTCAAATTGGCCAAAAAATGACACCTGAGGAACCTTCTGGACTCATCCACCCAGGGTCCATTGCAATACATTGGGGTAGATGTGCTGTGCATGTGCAGTGAATTCTGTAAGGGATTATCATGTGCCTTAAGGCTTCCCACACACAGGCAGCAATCAGGCAGGGGTCTGATCTCTCCCCAGTGCCCTCCGGCCCCGCTGGGTCCAAAGCCAAGAAGTCCCGGGACGCCCCCAACAGACAACGTGTTGCATGGCTTCTGGCTGGGGAGCAGATTCTTCAGCGCATCAACAAATCTGGCTTCATTTGGCTTTAATACAAGGAGGGGGGGGGGGGGGTTCTTCACTTCCCACCCAATGATTGGAAGAAGATTTGTAAGTCATTTCCGAGATAAAGAGCGTGCACCCGCTCAGACAAACCAATCTGTTGTAGTGTTTTCAGGTTTGGTGGGAGATACATTCTCCCCAATTTCCTTTTATAGCACCAGTCTGCTTTCAGTTGATTTACATGCACAGAGCATTGTACAGAGGTACGAAGCATGGTACAATGCAATATTTCGAAAAAATAATTTATACTTTTAGGAGATAAGCAGGTCTGTTTAAATCTTGGGTATGTTATGTTTTCCTAGGCCAGCAGCAAAACAAGAATTGTATTGTCCGAGTGCCTTGTCTCCAAAAACAGCAGTTTTGAAATGTGTGCCTTGGCCTGGAACTGTGTGCGAGCCATGGTAGCGTCTTTTGAGCTACTGTGTGCTTTAAAATCCTCAGCCTGACAAATTCTGTCAGGCTAAGGATTTTAAATAAGAACATTTTTTTCTGCTGCGGCCAAGTTTCACAGATGCCCAAATAGTGAAGAGCAAAGATATAAAACACAATTTGAGAATTTAAAACATCCTGATTGGGAATCCTGTTATTGTTTCTCAGCGTGCCTCACACACACAGTTGTCATGCGTGTGAGTGAATGTGCCCCTTCCCAGAATCACTGCGTGCCCGTAAAAAGGCACCGTGTGAAACGTGTACCGTGAATGCAGTGCGCGGAGACCCTGTCTGACCTTGATTGATTGGGATTGATCACCTTGATTCTGCCCGCCCAGTTTGGCACAGATCGGGTGGAGAACTCTGCAAAGATTAAACTGCTAGTCGAGATGCAAAATCGCCTCGTTTGGGATCCCACTTTGTTGACAGGTCCTGGCGGGATTCTGCACACCAGATCTGCACTCGGGCTGACCTGTTTGTTTGTATCCCAGAATTCCTGATAAATGCATGATCTGCAGTGCACTGCACTCAGCCATATGGTCTCTCCGCAGCATTTCATAAAGAATTTAAGGTCATTGTAATGGAGTCTTTTTTTCTGCCTCTTTGATTTAAACGAGCCTTTACAATATACAATATTATCATGCAAAGCAGTTTAATCAAAACATGTATGGATGCTGAATGTGGGGAATGGCATTATGTGATAATAAATGTTTAGTGTGGCGGGATGTCTGTCTTATTAATAGATTTTTTGGGACAAAAAGATATGACACAATAGTATCACAAACACTGACACATAAAATCATTAAAGGTAGTTAAGTTATGAAACACTAAACTTTTCATAGAGGCTTACCTGCATTCCTGTCCATTTATCTTTTCCTTTCTAGTGACATGATGTAGTGAAAGAACTGTACTTTTAGTACATCGTGAGCTGCGACCTTCACTCTTGGAATTGCCAAAATTTCCATGCATTAATAAAGACCCACGCTCAGCTCCAAAAAGGGATAAAGATATTTGAATACCTAGAGATATCAAATTAATTTATATTTATCAGAATGCTCATCTCATTTGTTTAGCCAGCCTGACATAATACATGAAAGCCAAGCACAGGTACAGCCTCACTAGCAGCAGAACAGCACTAGTTGTATTTTCCCTCCAGATCTAAGCACTGTAAATGAAACATAACTGTTTTGTACAGCAAAACCTTTGAAACTGGGTTCCATAATGAAATGTAGACTTTTTTTCTGTTAGTGACAAAGTAATTAAAAACAAACCTCAAATCAGTGTTCTCTCCCTTTGTGTGACTGAACAGCTTATTACTAAATGACAAGCCTCATGCTAATGGTGAATTCCAAACTAATCAGCGGTTTCGTCTTTTCAGCTCCAGAGTAAACCCAATATTAGCCAATGGTTTGTAATTAGTATATGGGTTAAAGTTGTGATGTCATGACACGCTTGATTGAAACAGCATGACAGTAGGACAAGCAGACATGTAAACAAAATAAGAGCTTAAGAATAAGTTTATCCTTTACTTTGTCAAATTGGGAGACACAGAAACATACACTGTCAGTTCATTCTGAGCCAGTCTTCATGTATAAGTATGTATTGCACAACATATGATCTAAAGGCGCATTGAAGACTTCAAATAAACAATATCTTTATATTTATACTAACCGATCCCGTTAAGCATACCGTGTGTTTTAAGAGTGAAACGTTGTGAAGTCGACCAGAACTGCAGAGACACAGCTACGAGAGGAATGACACAGGGCTATTTGTTTTACACCCAATTAATCCTAGCTCCACCTCCAAGTAATGTTTACTAAGTATCCAAACTGACTCTCAAACGTCAACCAGGTGGCCAAGGATGGTTGACCTAAGGCCCTCTCTACTAATAAAGAAAACGAATAAACTAATAAAAGTTCACGGACAACTTCCTTCAACCGGTCTAAAAACCCCTGGCAGTTGGCCATTATGTTTTTCCTGTGGGGATAAACACTGAAGACACACAGGCACAGGTGAATATAAAGAAGCCGGAAGCGGGATAATGGCTTGATTGTAACAGGTGGTACGACAGATCTGGAAAGCACAACACGCCGGGATCGGAATGCATTAGGGAGGCAGCGGATAATAAGTCCAGTGTTAATAGGCAGTACCGTGCTATGCTGTAAACAGTCAGAGGAAAACCGACAGGTCTGGAACAGTAGTCAAGCAGCCATTCAATGAGTACTATTATTGCCAGGTCCAATAGCACAAGAAATATGGGCCCTGGACCTCTGCGACTCTGCGAGTCTTTCAACGCGGCCCCAACAAATGGATAAGAGGAACATGAGGCACTATAGGGGCTGTATAAAGCTATACAAATTTGAGGCTTATTTTCTTTGCAGGGCTGGTTTCACTCAATCGCTCTTGAGAAATTGGTGGAATGTGGCGCTACATTACTGTTCCAAGCAATTATCTGCAGCGTTTTAGCTGGGAAAAGTTCATTTATAAAAAAAATTAAATATTACAGCATTATTTTAAAAAGTCGATTGCCGTTGTGTTATTTGTATTTCTAAACTGACAGTTGATGAAGCAGAAGAAATCTTGAAATATTGTTTACTTATGCAAGATACATTTTTTTTCCATTTTTGTCATTATTTTCAAAGTAGAACCATTCTGTTTGTATTATAATGACTGTGGTGTTTACACACCAGGAAGAAGTAATTTACAAATCAATAGAAGGCAGAAATTTTTTTTCGCTGGTTTACACTACAAAGCGAACTTGATTTAAATGTGTCCCACGAAGAATCCTTGGAGGCTAACACCCAGTACCTGCCAGGGTCCTTCCATCAAGTAAAACCCATCTATCATCTGTAGCTGACACTGACGGGCTGGAGACAGCTGTACAGCAGTAACAGCATTAACAAGCATCCTCAGACCTCAGGCCCAGCCTAAAGAACTGCTGCACCGCAAGAGGTCCAAAACTGGGCCAGAAAAATCTTCCTAGAACTTCCAAGTCATCTTAAGTGTCTGAGGGGGGTGTGCTAATTTCTCAGAAGTTCTGTACCCCTCGACCTCCACACTGGGCCATTCAAACGTGCCACCCTCCACCTCAAACCTCTGATGCTAAATAAGCTTTTTTCTCTTATCCTCCAGCAATCTCAAAAAATGTTGGGTTTAGAACCAATTTTTTTATATCTAGACCTAAAAACTGTATTTTTAATTGGTATAGTTACATTCATACAAAACGTAGTTCTGCCAATAGCCACAATTTTTCCATCAAGCCATTTCTTGAAAACAAAAACTTTAAACAAAAATTGAAAGACTGTTAGAAGTACAATTAATGAGTATATATTGTAGTACTTCATTATCAGACTTATGCGACAATCTAGTAAATTTAAAGAGACATCTTACCCCGCATCGATGCAGTAAAACAGAAACTAATCAACGGAGCTCGAGTTTACTGTACAACACTGCCACCACCTGGTAAAACACTGCTTAAACAATAAGCAATGTTTTCAGGCTTTCATTCGTTTAATAAAATTTTTACATTTTTTTTTAATTATAGCAATACGGAACATTATTAATGCATAAGTGAAAATGTGGAAGTGCGATGATGGTCATCTACATTTTTCTAACTATGTCTAAAATAAAATTTAAAACTTAATGGTGACTAATGATGACATATTGTTTTATATGTATTTTTTTATTATATGTGGAGATGCGTACATTCATGAACAAATATCCTAAAGCAGTTTCTAGGACAGGTTCAAGCAAAGCAAAAACGAACTTAAAACTCTAAAACAACCGAATGGCCAGTGGGGGTCGTGCTTGTACCCTTTTTAACATCAGAACTTTTGACGACGTCTCGTTTACTTTTTTATATACGTATCACATTTCTTATTTATTCATAAAAGCCATATTAAATACAGTTATGTGATGTGATTAGAGGGTTGACAAAGGTTTGATTTGAACCCGCATAAACCAAAGGAAGGCCGTCAGAACTCTAAAAAGGTTAGCATTGCTCGCCATGCAAGAATATTTATGCCTTACTGCCGGGTCAGGTTCGCCAGTTGATTTATTTTGTTTTCGAATTTATATATAAATCATCCAATACAATTACTGCAAATGGTTTTGCTTTTATCAATTCAGGAACTGGAAGCATGAATCAAAATTGAGAAATATATTAAATTATACTGTCTGCAAATTGAGATTAAGTTTTAGAGACTTCACTTATTTTCAGGAAAACAAATGGTTATTAATCAAATGAGCATGTTTAATTAACACTTATAAACATGAAAGTTAAATGACTTTTAAAGCAGCACATAATGTTTTACATGTGTAATCTAATACACTTTCATTATCCAGTCTCAACTCAAATAAACCCGAAATGATTCATTCACACGTTACATTTTAACAATGTAAGCTTATACAGTTTACAATTTCATGAAAAGCAATTCGCATTTTAGCAATGTAGCCAAAGTGCTAAAAACATAATATCGTCCTGAATTGTTCACAAGATTAAAGTAAAATCCCTTTTCCAGTTTTTTTTTTTTTTTTTTTTTTTTTTTTTTATGAAAAGGGGAAATGCAAGTGGTAATAGCAATTTCGGAAATTACTTTTAGCTGTCCTTCGATGTAAGAAGGAGACCGTAGGAAATAAGCACCTGTTCATCAAAGTAGATACGTTTTCTTTTCCTCCAACATTTTTTACATTTAGAAAAAATTTTTTTTACAGGAGTTCATAACGAAAACATTTCCGTTTGATACCTCTACTAAAACCAAACCCATCTCTGGTAAAACTTAATCTGAGATCTTGTTATTTGTCAAAGAAAATGTCTGGTTACAAGTATCAAAAACGCACTGCACCCATACTTTCAATGTCCGTATGTTCAGCAGTACAATGTAATTAGTAATTATCAAATGAAAGTAAAATAACTGGTTCACATTTAAGCCGACCAATGAGCGAACAATGAGCCGACGTGGAACATGCAACGATAAATCACGGATCATTCCAACACCACATTGACGAATACTGATTTATAGTAGATGAATGACAGGTCACTGAGGCAGAATGAAAATCTTTAAAAGTTTTTGATCATTCCATACCTCATACTTATGGCGATGAAGTGATCGGAATTTTGAATAACAGAACGGTATTTTGTGAAAAGAACAATTAACTTTTGCCATATTTACGGTTATTTTGATAAGAGTTGCCTTCGTCTTGAAGCTTTGCTTCCGACTTACATTGACCTGGTTAGTATTTAGCTCTATAAAGGAACACATGTAAAACATGCAAGTTATGTGTATCACTACGTATAGGTACGTCAGCTCGGCTAATCGATGCAAGAAGCTTGAAATAAATTTTGTTTTTAGCGAGCAACCAAGACGTACAGATGTTTTATTTCCTTTCTGCTTCACCGAATTTATGTGTCATGCATATTTAATTTAATTTGATTTGTCAGGCGAAAAAGTTGTAAAATGCAGTCTATGTAACACAATAGTCAGAGTGATTGCTCTCTAAACGGTAATTATACGCCGCACAGCAATAGTGTTTACACTGGAAAAAAAACACCCGTCTCTACTGAGGTTTCTTATACAGACCCAGTGATGAGCATACATCGCCACCATTAGGAATGTTTAAATACAGAATTGTGTTCTGTGTCAATGCAAAGGTTTTATATTTTTAAAACATTATGCATTGATCTTTTACTACGCTACATATGTCTATAAAATATTCACATATACACACAAATGTACCCTATACAGATGGCTACATGATTTTCCTCATTGACCATGTTCAGGGAAAAAGCGATTTAAGTACATGTATCTGGCTTTGTTTTGAGTCAACAACCTTATTAGCTGAGGCAAATGTGGAATTCCCTTGATACTTATGAAATCCAAAAAAAGAAGAAGTTTTTCCTGCACTTTTCTCCAGACCAAACGCATCGTTATGGTCGGTCATGCGGACAAAAAGAGGAAGGACACTTTAGTGCAGGGGTTTCAGGTGTGCGGTCTAACCTCTCCATGGCTGGAACTAGTGGACTTGTGGACATTGTGTTATTTGCCAGCAGTTCATGTTCTGCTTCTGGACAGATGGCCTTCTTGGCTCCTCGTGTGTCTTTCAAGATAAGTAATTCTTACTGCTGTTTACTGGTCTTTTGTGCGGACAACATTTCCACAAATCAAAGGGTATACCTGTCGTTCCTGCCATGTCTCAGCAGTTTGTTTTTTTTCCCCACGCATGGAGACAAACAAATCTACCTCCATACAAGCCTTTGGCTCAACATCAAATAGCTTAAAATTAAAAGGAAGTCAACATTCATTACAGCTGCTGAACCTCATGGGCACCAAACTACTCCATATCCAGTTTCCTACGACATCAAGGTCCTTTGTGAGCGTATCCTGTCACATGGCAGTGGTTTCACATTGAGATACGATCTGCAGCTTTTAAGTCTGAGATTTGTAGCCTTTCAGCTACATCTGAGTTCTTCTGTCAGTCTGAACGGCAGGGTGCCATTCAAGGCCCTGATCTACGCTGCAGTGCTTTGGAAAACAAACCGCAAACCCCAGAGTCACCCAAACAACGATCCTCGCCATGCCTGCGTCGTTTCGCAATAATGAAATGCGTTAGTGACCGCTGGAGTTTCTGCCTATGTCGGGCAAATTGTAATGCATTGTAAGGTTCTCCATCAAGCTCCCTACCATTCCTGCCCATTTGAACAGTGCGCCATAGTCTCCTCTTTATTCCATAACGGCGGTTTGTCCCGGTCAACTCTTTTCCGTTAGTTTAGGTTGCTGAACGACAACACTGACCGCCTTCTCTTTCTTCTGCAATTGTCTGCGGCCAGGTGGTGCTCTGACTGTTACGTCCTAGTTCAGGTGTACCCAAGACAAAAGGAAAACTCACTCACTCACTCCAGACCCCTACGATAGTGCCCTAGTGGAAACAGGACCTTTGTTTTGTTTTTCCCCCATCAGCATGTGACCAATAATACTCTGCATTGTTACTGTGTATCACCCATCTCAAACGTGGACTGTAAAAAATTAAAGTGAGTATGATGATGAGCAGACGTTGGCCTGTTAGCTAGCCAGGGTGGGAGTGTCTGGTTCCTTGGCCCCACCCACAAGTGGGTGGAGGGGGGGGGGTGCTGTGGGGGAGGGGGAGACCCCTAAACCCCATCTCAGTAATCCGCCTCCTCCATGACTTCCATGACGACGGTTCGGGGTCCAGTTAGGATTAGGTTGCTGACCGTCCTGTAGTCCAGAGACAGAACGTTCAGGCCGTTTACGGAAACGACAAACTGGCAAACCTTTGGAGAAGAAGAAAAAATTCATTACGAAAACACGAGTACCTATACCAACATTATTAAGTCCAATGGCAGAATAAACAAATATATTTCCCCCTAATAAACTGCATTCCACATGGTCTATGCAACCTTTGCCTCTAATGTACGCAACTATAGTTCTGAAACTTTCTCTAAACGCTTTAGTTTCTTAGGTTAAAAATGACAAATAACAGTAATTACATAATAATTGTACAACCCGTTTTCCTTGGCTCGTGTTCAGCATTTGCAGAAAACTCTTTCAACATCCTTTGTATTTTTTTTTTTTTTTTTAATGTTTCTGACATGTGGAAACATGCTGAACTTAATTTTTATACATCGGGTATTCTTAAGACATTTCATATTAACATTTCTGGAGACTTTCTTTTCAGCAGGATTAAATATGTTTTTGAGGTATGATGAAAAATATATAGATTATTTACAGATGGACATTGTTTACAGACTGATATTGGGACTAAACTATTTTTTTTCACCAACTTTTTATAATTTACCTTACACCAAAATGGGAATTCACAACACAATCCATACAGTGAATTTCTAATCCAGAACTGAAATAAGAAAATATTGACCTTCAAATGACATTTTCAATATTTCAAATATACCAAAATATACCTGCAAATAACATAAATGGATACATTAGTCCCTCTATTCTTATTTAGCTGCTGTAAACATCTAGGGCTCTAAATGTTTGGGTAGAGTGTACAATTATCATTAACTCCTAACAAGCAAATGATCATGAAAGCATGTAGCTTGTTGCTTATTTAACACTGGCTTTATGCAGTCAGACATTAACACTTTATGATGAAGTGCTGTTGTTGTACTTAAGCCATTTTCTAATGGACAACATGTACCTTTTGATTACGGAATACAAGTAAGAAAGTTTTCCAACTTGATGGCTTTCACAATAATTGGTGCGTCACTGTGATACACATCCCGAGATTTGCACCCAATTCAGAAATCCATTTGGATTAATATGTAGGCTGCTTTAATGGCAGCTGCAAGTGGTTGACTGAGAATATGCAATTAGCTAGGGGCCCCACTCCAACAAATTATTTTGTCTAATGGGTTTCAACATAGAGTCACTTCAAACTGTTATTCATCAAATCCAAAAGCCATTGGTCTACTTAGAGAGCCTGCCTATGTGTTCCCGTCTGCTCCTAAACTTAACCCACCGAGCGGTTTTATAAACACATCAGAGATTCTGGTTACACTAACCCGTCTCATTCACATTTCATGAACTTATGCAAGTGAATTTTTACCTAGTCATTAGATTAAAAAGTCACTGGTACACAACTGTTTCCTAGCAACTGGGTTTCCACCGAGAGACTGCATCACCTGACCAGCGCTGTTTAGTGCGTCTCATTACCTGATGGACTTTACACATTTAAAAAAGACCCAAATTGTGTGTGGGGATGATTTCCAGGGTCTGATCGGTGACCATTTGCGGCAGAGAAGGTCGGCCTGGTCACTTCAGGAGTCTAAGCTGACAGAAAATGTTAGGTGGACGCCTCCACAGTCTCAATTTACAAAGCAAACAAAAATCTGCACTCCTGGGAAACAGCACGGTCTGCAAAACTACAATTACTGTACCGCAACAAGGATCAAGATGAATTGCAAAGATAAATACCGCTGGTTTGTCAAGTTTACAAATCACATGATCTTCATTTACACTGCTGGTTGCTCTAGGCAAAACAAATTCTACATAACCGAAAACATTACCTTTAGATTCAGCGTAACCGGTTTTACTTTAAGAGCTAAAAAAAAATAATTAAAATGAATCAAACGGCATTTCAATTATAGCGTTTTTATTCTCCCAACTTCTGGAGAACGAAGACAGCACATTTTAGGCATGACGAGACTCAATGTTTCTGATTGACACAACTACACAATGTTGGGGAACGGGGAGCATTTTAAAGTGGTGTAACAGAAGACGGCTTATGGTGTGCAGCGTTTGGCAGAAGCGGTGGGATCAGGGACCTGTCACTCAAAAGAAGAGCAGGATTCTTCACCATCCGCATACCCAAAAAGGGGATTGGTTAGCATGACGTTTTGCACTGAAGACTTTCAAACCTCCTCATGCTAGTGCACACTTACGGGCTTTGACACGGTCTAATCAAATGATAGTCATTATGCCCAAATCCCCAGAATCCCTTGCTTACCTTCATTCCGGCTGCAGCTGCAGGACCGCTGGGGTCCACCGCCTGGATGTGACAGGGCTTACTCCCCCTGACCACGAAGCCCCAGCCCACCGCGTCTCCCACGATCTGAGCCAACGGAAACCAGCGGTCAGTTTTGCCAGGATATCATCTCCATGGGACACCTTTATGGCTCAAATACGCGCAAAATCTCTGTTGATCCTCTGGGATCTAAAGGGGCGTTTCTCAATTCATCGTGCGTGTTGGTCTTTGTACCAACCCGGCTCTCCTCATTCGGAATTGATTGAGCTGATAATTGAATATAGGGCCCGTACTTCACGCATTTCAATCGTTACCTGCGGTTACAGCCTGGAACAAAATCGCTGCTGGTAAATTACATTTTTAAAGTAATATAGGTAAAATAACTTCAACTGGTCATTTAATGTGTAAGCCTTGTAAGACTCTAATGAAAATGTGCTTAATTAAATATCAAATTATTCCTAATTGCATAGAATATAACGCTGGGGCCAAATTAGCAACTCAATCAATCATTTTAAATTCAAAATGACGTTCTGATAAAACAACCAGTGTACACAGTGGGCCCTCATGACTGGGAAGTGCTGATTTCTTTTCTTCTATATTAGGATGCACAGAATCGGTCAGATAATGTTCCCAACATGTTTTACTATGTTATTTTAACTGGAAATGTACGAGCGCTGGATCATTTGTGTCATTTCCCATCACCAAATCAAGCTTGTTTCGGTAGGGCTAATCACAATAAAAAAAGAAACCCCCAGACTATTTTTAACCTCGTCTTCCTTCTGCACATAGTGACCAGATTCACTAGAGTAAAATGAATTACAAGGTTAACGCTCGTGCTCTGTGAAAGTCCCGCCCCCCGCGTGCGGGGCGTGGTCTCCTGCAGTGCTGCTCATCCCTCCCCACAAGGCCGTGTTTATGAGGGCCGCGCTCCGCAGTGTTAAAAGCACTCTTTGTCCTGGAACTGGGCAACGTACAGTGAATGTCTTCTTTATGTACGGGCCCCCGGGCGTCTGCAGCTCCTCTGGGTTCACTTGTCTCTTCAGCACTGTGGGAGTAAGAGATTCACACTTACACCATTCACTCTACCCACATTCTCAAGAGGGGGAAAGTAGTTCTGCAAGCTCCACTCGCCTCTCGTTATTTTGTTAAAGAACAGCAGAGGTACTTTTCCATGAAAATAAATGACTTAACGCTCACAAGCTTGTAAATGTGGCCACGATTTATAGTCTCCATGATATCCACTAGAGTTTGGCAAGCAAAATAAACGTATCATTTTATCATCTTTAATCCGTACCGAATAAGATCTGCTGATCTAGCAACCACAGAAAGAAGAGTTACAGGCATCCGGTACAAACATGTTTTGTGTAGCCTGAAACAAATCCCATTAAACTGGACAGCTTGTTCACCGAGTCCAAACTTAATTTGTGATGAGAGGCTCCCTTGCTAACCCAAGGTGCCCACCCATACACCCATAAACCAATATTCTGTTCAAGGGAGATCTAAATACTTCCTAATTGAGACTGAAGCGTTATCCAATGAGATCCAATAAAGGGCTAACCTAATCCAAACTGGGAGCCATGCACGTCACATGGGAAAGACTACTCTGGTGGATTTCGAAGGCTACAGGTTCTCAGCAGCCGGACACAACCGGAAGGACCGGACAGGGCTGGTTCTCGCATCTCAGTCTACCAGTAAAATAAACTCTGGCAGCTGCAGGATACGAAGGTAATATGCTGTAGACTCGAAACTGAACTGGAGTGAGTTTGGGACAAGAGGAACGGTACGAAGATAAACCCAGTGTTTTTTTCGGCCAAGCAGTTCTGCAACAAACGTTTGTTAATCACTTTGGAACTTTTTTCTATGTTTAGGCCTTGACAGCATGTCCCGTTATTGAAGTAAATCTCCTCCAGCGTCATTCAGACATGAAAGGGATTTATTCAGTCTGACAGACGGGAGAGTTTGAAAACTCACATTTGAAAAAATCGACAACCCTGACGTTTCGCTGCTCTTCCAACCGGCAGACGAAATGAGCGTGGGAGGTTTTGTTTCGCCCCCGTCCCTTTGCGGTACACTGAGGGTAGGGCAAACTGTATCAAGGTGGACCTTTTTTGAAGATATTCTCAGCACCAAATGGCACCGCCAAGTTGTCTGGGGTGTACTCATACATATGCATCAGCTCTAATGCTGTTTATAAAGGGGAGCATAGAGAAACGCTTTGGTAAAACAGAGAGAAGCCAGACTGCAAAACTCTTAGACTGCTTGTCCACTTAGGAGAGTTATTCTCAACAGAGACGGTTCCAGGGCCCTTTGCTGTGCAGACGGTTATTCGGTTAATGACAGAGTGCAGAAGCCACATTCTTTCTCAACAGGAAAGAGAGTGAGAGCGAGAGAAACAGAGAAGGAGGGGAACAGACAGAGTGTGAACACAACTACCCGCCCCCCACCAAACACATAACTAGCCGTGCGACATTTTAATCCAACAATCCCCAACGGCCCCCAAGCCTCGTGCTAGGGACAAACTGTCTGTGTACTAGTTTTGGTTTTTAACTTGTTCCTTGTAATTGACTGAATTAATTCAATAATATGAATCAATACTAAAAATAAAATATGTATTACTACTATAAGGACCCCTGTTAAATACTCGACGCACTTCCTGTTTTTCACACGTTTATTGTATGGAGTCACATTTTATGGACCTGAACTTATCACAAATAACTGTCGAGAGAGGTTCACTCCCAGCCTGTACTTACTCACCAGCTCAAGCCTAACTAACAAGGAGGCCTGTTGGAATGCAAGCGAGCAACCAGGGCGGGTCCCAGAGGTTGAGAAACACTGTCTCGCATTAGAAAGAGCAACACCCTCCCCTTCTCCCTGGACTGGGCGGGCTTTCTCGGTAATCTAGCTGCATTCCTCCGAAGTGCAGATGCAGCAGGGCTCCCCGGACCAAGAAATGAATTTACGCGTTGCGCGCCCGTTGCCCGGGTGACACAACGACGCTTGGAGAGAGATCTCCGCAACGAAGGGAGGATAACCTCAAAACTGGACAATATTTCAGCTGTATCGCTGTAAAATGAGGTCAGAACTGGCCACATTTCAGGTCCTGGCAAGGTTCAGTTCTTAGGGTTCAAAAATCCATATTAGAATATATCATTTCACAAGCCAATTTGCATATTTTTTTTTACAACACATACTTAATCACGAAAATATACTCCATATGGAGAAGCTACAGTAACACTATAATAATTTGGCTTTTTTAAAATTTCTTATCTTAATTTGAGACATTTTCAAATTTTGCTAATTTCTAATTAAACATCTCATTTTAGCTACTCCTTATACACAATAAATATATTACTGGCACTCAGAAGCATTTATATATATATATATATATATAAATAAGCAAATATATTTGCAAATACTGGACTTTATAAACATTTTAAAGGTTTTTTTTGGGGGTTGAGTGTATAAACATTACATCTCAAAAAGTGCCTTTTGTGGTTTCCACACAACGATTGACAGACAAGTTCACTGAGGGTGAATTTGTGCATTTATGTTCCTAGGGCGAGGGTACGCGTCTGTTCTCCGCTGCGCAGTCGGTGGCCGTCTGTCACATGTCTGTGATTAAACTGTCCTATGCTCCTTCACCGCTGAACAGGAGGAGCACTGGAATGATCCGAGTGAATTTTGTAGCAAGGTTTAAAAAAAAAAAAACGAAATCCTTCCAGCCACCCAGTAACAGAAAAAGTAGCTTCACGTTGGGCATACTTAAGGCCTAAGTGTTGCCATGACAGCAATTGTTCAGATCTGGCATGCTGGTTGGCGTTCGAAAGTATAAGCTTCTTCTGGGTTCTTCCTTCTGAACACAGTTCCTGACTCGCCACCCATCTGAGCCAGGGGGCCCTCACTCTCCCAGCTCCAGGGACAACAACAACGTTTTCAAGCTGTTTACTGATAACTATATATCTTTCTGTAACTGTTGTCATTATAACTGTTCAGGAGCTAACACAAAAACAACAACTGAAAATGGCCCACTGGCTCTTTCCCCAATTCTCAACTTTTTCGAAAAGTACTTGGGGAAGTACTTGGGAAAGTACTGGCAGGACTTTCTGCAAAAGGAAGTACCATACTTTCAAAAAAAAAAAAAAGTTGCTCAATAAAAATTTAGCAAAGGCTTTTTGGCAGCTCGTCAGGAAAAATAGGAAAAGGTTTGTGGGAAATAAGGAGCTTAGTGTCTGTCGTACATATCAGCGCTTGGCCTGTACTTTTAAAACGCAATAACCAGGGAGCCATGCCAAACAGGACAAAGGCAGGTACCATTCTAGCGATTATACCCTCACAGATAAAGACAATGTGTTCTCCTTCCGAGAAGTAAAAAAAAAAAAAAGCCTACCAATAAATCTCTGTCTTTACTGCAAAGCATTTCTGCTGCCCTGCAACGAAACCCTGCTGAGGGGCCCTGACATTCTACAGAATTCGTGCCCACAGAGGAAGCCCAAGCCGCCAAGATGGAAGCCAACGGCCAAGAATACGCAGACACGCACGACAGCTATAATCGCCCTCCAGCATGTATTCTACACCGTAACAGGCATCTCAGTTTGGCCGTTACGGTGAACCACATCTGCTCTCCCCCCTGGCAGTGGGTGCCACGTCCGCGTCCCAGGCTCTCGTTTCTCCTTGGGGGCATCTTGGGGCAAGCGTAGGAGCCATGCAGAAGGCGGACGCTCACCTGACTTGGGGTTGCAGAGCACCGGAGGACTGCTGCTGAGGGTGGGGCTGCTGCTGTAATAGCCACTGCTTCCACAGCTGCTGCTCATGCTGCCGCGCCGTACCGCCGTCACCATCTTTATCTCCTTGGTGGGGCTGACTGGAAAGTACAGAGAGTGTGGAAAGAGAGGGGTCATGACCTACATGCCTGCCCACACACACAAGCCTGTCATTTCTGAAAAACGAAGGGGAGGTCATTCTTTATCACTTTGAAGGATCTAACAGAAACCCTCAATCTTAAACTTCCTCAAATACATACATACAACACACCCTTAAACTGTTCCCTGTAGATAATGATGGTTGAATTGTATACAAGTTAAATATTCAAGTTGTATAAAAAACGGGGTCCGTCTGCCCATATCTGCGCGATCCATTGAAAGTGGTGATTCCAAGACAGCTAGTTGAGTGATGCCTTTCCTTGGATGTTTCTGACCACATATGGTTTCCAGTTCCATTCTTTGATGGTTGAGCCCAAAACAGTCAGAGACAACAGCTTTGAGGCAGCAGCGTGGTAGATTGCAGGCTGTCCACATCCAAAGCACAAATTTACCCTCCACTACTTCCAATACTTTGATTTACCAGTGCTTACCCTTTACAGAAGGTATCCGAGCACCAGCAGCATCTGTACCTGTAGCTTTAACCTGCATTAAAAGGCTGTAATACTTGTGGGGGAAAAAATTCCAGTCCGCTAAAGTTTTTAATTTTGAAATTAGAAAAGAGAAGCAAAAGAAAGAGGTTGAGATTCCTGGAGAACCACAAACGGTTTATTCCGACACCTGGGAACTGCTGGGGAGACCTGAAGATCCCACACTGCACATCTGAAGAACCGCTGGCCGGGTAGTCGAGCGCACACAGAGTACGCACTGTAAAGATCGCAGCTCTGTCCCAGTAAGCAAAACGACAGCCTCCAAACACACACCGCTGCTACGTCTCCCTTCTCTTAGTTCCGTCTTCAGTGTTTAGAGAAGCGAGATGTAGAAAAATGCACATATCAGAACGGAAGCTTTCAGCCAAAACCATTTCCCCCCAAAGTCCTTAAAGAACAACAATAACTTAATCAAACAAACACTACTATTCTGATAAAGATTTCACCTGTGAAAATCCAGCGGATCCAAATGATCCTGTGATATAAAGCTATATATATATATATATATATATATGTATACATACCCACACACACACACACACACACACACATATATATATATATATATATATACACACACACACACACACACACACACACACACACACACATAATATAAATTTACATTTATATATTCTATATTATATAATTTATATAATTTAATTATATAATATTTATATATAATTCATGCTCGACAGTCCTCAAGTATCATTCCGGGATTATTTGTTGAAAACAAGAAACTGTTATTTACAGAAGCTTACGGTACTCTTTGCGGACAGCAGGAATCTAATGTAAAAAACCCAAATACAAACATTAGAGTATTTTGCTCTGGTTTCCGACGTGTGAAAGTTGCGTAGCCAGTCGAATGCACATTAACTACAGACAGGACCACATCTGACACCATCAGATAAGGCAGACGGTGCCTTGTTCAGAGGAAAGCTAAGAAATCCGGCGCGCTCCCTAGGAAGTCGGCTCGTACAAAGCCAGAGTAGGACAATCCCGTTTCTGTGAGATATCTACTCGCTCCATGTTGGCCATTCATAACGTTCCGCCTGGTGTCCCGGAGAACGAATCTGAAATTGCTCAAGGTCAACTACAGACCGCTGTATCGGACTTACTGGCTTCCTTCGATTGAAAATGAACGACTTCCTCAATACCACAGCTACCACCTTCACTTCAGTGAAGCCAAGCCCCAGAGGTCATTTATAACAGTGCTGGTGAGTGAGACTGTTGAATGTTAATGATTACGAATGTTGTGCTTTTACAAACATCAAGAGCCATTTGCTCTCGTGGTTCTCATGCAACGTCGCTCTTGCTCCAGACATCGGACGTTCAGCAGAACCGCCGGTATCAGCTATATTACTTTTCTCCCAGACGGGTCACTCCAGAAACGCGCCTTGCTATGCAATATCTGAACACTCAACAGCAACCTTGTGGACACACTCTTAGGTCTCCTTATAATAAAAGGACCATAGAGTCTGCAAGATAAGCACCAGAAAAGTGACAAACCAACAAAGTCTAACAGAGTACATCGGAAATGGTGTTTGCGGAGGGGGAGGGGGGGGGGGTTGAGTGGGTATTAGGCATAATCTACATAAATCTTAAAGAAGGCAACTTCCACGTCCAGCTCTTTTAATTGATTGGCTGAGGTGCTATAAGTTCAGGGATTTGGGGAATGTTAAATGCATCTGCAGAAGACTTTAATGAAACTGACGTGGCTGTTTTAAGTCCCTGCCTCTGCATGATTAGCGATGAGCTACTGTGAGCCTCACCTTCATTGTACACTCATATATGCACTCCGCGTAGCCTTGAAGACAAAGACAGATTCATTAGAACAGCATCAGGCACAGATGGCAAAATCAAAGGTTCACCATGAGCCAGTGAGACCCGTTGTGATGCAGGGCTTCAATACTTTCAGTAACTCTCTTAGGATTTTAGCCAGCAACCTTCTGCTCAAAGGGCCAACGCCTTAACCACTACAGAACACTGGCCCTTATTACTCAATCTGGCTCAAGGGAACACCCCTAAAAGTTCACATATGTATTATTATGACAAGGAGCATGCTACCTACTAGGACTCATTCCTCAGCCAACGGAATGTATTAAACTCGTGGCGATGACACGCGGCAGAGGAATACGTGGAGGGAGGTTGAGATTACCCGACAGGAAGCTGGTGTTCCCCCCGTCGGTGTTCTGCTTGCGGAGGCAGAAGGGGCTGTCCTGGCTCTCCGGGATGGCACGGCACCGCTCGCTAAGCAGCTCCATCAGGCGCCGGCGACGCCGGAAGTTCATCCGGAACCGGTACAGCAGCCCGCCATCCACAAAGTGATGCTTGTTGGTCACTGCGGGGAGAGCAGCTAGCTTTTACCATCCAACATTGTCGAAAACAAAAAAGAAAAAAAAAACCCTTACAGAATACTGTCAGCGCACAAGGCCGCGGGCGTTGGCTCCTTAACAGGTGGATCCCTGCTGTCATGTACCTTTAAGAACCGGTTTTCAGAGGAATCCAGCTGTATAAACGGCTAAAGTGCATGCTGTTGATGGGGTGTTAGCTGAGAAAGTAACAGTGAGTAAAGCAACCACCTGAAAAGCCGGTTAAGAGCCGCTTTCTCGTAGTTTTTGACTGGCAGTGGAGGCTGTGTTTGCACTGAGGCACACAAACAGGGGGAAAGAGGCCACGCCTGGTTATACAAATCCAAACCTGCTGCTAAATTATTCTATTCGGTACCATTAACCTACGCCCCGCCTTCAACACTTTGGTCTTTACTCAATCCCCTTCGAGAGGGAAAAAGCTTTCACCAGAGGAACTTAGTTGGGGGGGTTGAGCTCTGGCTTAATGCTGAACACGCACACAATAATAAAACAGTGTACGATTCAGAGCACGGAAATATCTGTATATAACTTCACCTGGAGCCACAAGCGTAAAAACAACCCACTTACGACGGTGGTTTTTAGTGAGAATGTAGGGAAGCTTCTCATTTCGAGGGCCACGGTGCTTTCCCTTTTCTAATGACACTGCCGAAAAAATGTCGAACTAGAAACGTTCACGGTTATGTCCCTATTGGAGCCATCTCGGTACTTCTATAAAAACCCAGTGTAAATGACGGGTGCCGGTGCGATTCTTGGTTTTCATCTGGTCGAATAACTCATATATTTTAGCTACTAATTAGACCACCGCTCGAAAAAATCAGTTTTTTTTTTACATACCTTGTATCAGATGCTTGAGACCAACAACGGAAAGGTGGTTCCAACCCCTTCCTGCATTTGTTAAAAAACTTCAGCTTTTGTGTACAGTATTTTCAGCCACAAAATCTTCATACGGGACCCTTATGCCCTTAGCACATCGTCTGTCTGTTCATGTCTGTCTGTCCGTCCTTCCTCACGGCCCAAAGCCAAGGCCTACGCTTATCTGACCCACTCTGGTCAGAACGGTCAAGTCACTTGCTGGCCCGAATCACAACGAAGCTCCGCCTCTTAACACTGCTCATAATGCTTAGTTTAATCGGTGATTTTGTGATTATATTTTGTTTCGTATAAGCTACTCGAAATCGTGTCCGCAAATTCTCTGTGAGTCTATCAGCCAGTTCTGTAAATAATATCCGAGTGCACATTAAGCAACAGTACAGATTCTCTTTGTTCACTGCACAATAAAGAACAGCAGAATTAATATTTACTCATTACACGCTGTTAAACATGAAATGTTCCGATGATAATGCACTCTGACGTCTTTGGAATTTTAATTTTAAAGCGGAGTAGATATGAATTATTGACTCTACCGGGATCTTGATTAGATTGCTCATGTGTTGAAGAAACAACAATTTAACTTTTTTACCCTTTTATACAGGTGGGTATTTACTGAAGAAATTCAGGTTAAGCACCTTGCTCAAGGGTGCTACAACATTGAAGTGATTTGAACCCAAAATGAATGTGCACAATACTCCAGGATAAAATCAGTTCACTACTAAACGATCAAATTACATTTACAGTGCAAATATCATTACAAGGCCGCATTCTAAGTGGATTTCTACGTAGAACAGGAAATTCAACAGAAAAGAACACTAAAACGAAACAGCCCTCCATCGGTACACATTGATTTCAAAACGGATTCCTTTTTGTTTATGGAACGAATGATAAGCGACCAAATAACAGCTATTACAGAGTGAGCGGTGTTCCTGGGACAAAGAATTCAGCAGAGAGGATGTGGGTTCGACAGGGGCCGGCATGCTACAGCTGCGTCTGTCGCTCCGTGAGTGCATCTGGAAAGCAGCCCACTTTGGCAAAGGGCGGGTTTGCTGCCCACTGAGTTTTTCACACAGCTTCGACCAGCTGCGCGACACACCACTGCGTGGGACACGTCTGCCCCCAAAGCACAGATAAAAACCAAAAAACGGTGTGGGGCGTGTGGCCGTGTGCGGCATGCCCCGAACCGCGCAGATGAGACCAAAAACAGGGTGTGATGTCAGAGCAATGTATCGATTTATCAATGCGTCATCCTCATAGTCACAATGGTTACGGAGAAAGGGTTGACTCCTTTGTAAACATTCTCAGAGTCACTCTGGAGCACAGCACGGATTCGCAGAATCCTGGACTGTAAACACGGCTGGCCCAATCTTCCAGGCTTGCAGCAGCTCATTGAACCCACTTGACAGAGAATACCAAACAAAACAGTCATAGTGCTGCTTTAGTTAAAACCCCGCCCAATCGATGGTAACTCATCTCAGTAATAATAAATAAACCATTGACCAAGCAGAGCACAGTACGCTCCATTTGGCCAGGGAAAGAAACATGGTCAGCAAAGCAGTGGCCAATGGCCCCACTGGTGTTTTATTAACAAACGCGACAAATCTAGATAGCACGTGGTGACATAGAATGGGGCAGTGTTTAGAAAACCGAGTCTGTCACTTCTTTCTCAAACTGAGCTCCAGTGGCTGGGAGGCAGGCATAACAAACTTTTCACTAGCTGAATGGACCTCTCTACACATCACATGCAGAACTGACCTCTCTGAATATGTCACATACAGAACCGACCTCTCTACACAACATCACATGCAGAACCGACCTCTCTGAATATGTCATATACAGAACCAACCTCTCAACACAACATCACATCCAGAACCGACCTCTCAACACAACATCACATGCAGAACCGACCTCTCTACACAATGTCACATGCAGAACCGACCTCTCTGAATATGTCACATACAGAACCGACCTCTCAACACAACATCACATGCAGAACCGACCTCTCTACACAATGTCACATGCAGAACCGACCTCTC
>JAOYSI010019512.1:63935-86914 GCA_025775065.1 Hiodon alosoides | reverse complement strand
CGACCTCTCTACACAATGTCACATGCAGAACCGACCTCTCTGAATATGTCACATACAGAACCGACCTCTCAACACAATTTCACATGCAGAACCGACCTCTCTGAATATGTCACATACAGAACCGACCTTTCCACACAATGTCACGTGCAGAACGGACCTCTTTACACAACATCACATGCAGAACAGACCTCTCAACACAACATGACATGCAGAACGGCCCTCTCTACACAACATCACATGCAGAACCGACCTTTTTGAATATGTCACATACAGAACCGACCTCTCAACACAACATCACATGCAGAACGGCCCTCTCTACACAACATCACATGCAGGCGCGACTGCCTGAAGTGACACGCTCAGCCTCCCGTCTGTCCATCTGTCGTTGACCACCAGACCGCAGGCTCTCGAAGCGAGGCGTGCTGTGCTTGTCACAGATTATGCTGACCTTTCCTCCTCCCACCATGCCGCATGGGGAGAAGTAGACGTTCCCAGGCCCAAACCACCATATAACCCAGACTGTGCTTGGCATTGTTGAACGTAGGCATTACATTAGCCTTGCCACTCCCCTGCAGACCCTTAATAAAGTAGAAACACATTGCTAGACTGTAAACCCACCTAAATAGGCATCTTGCTTGTTGTATTTACCTATTTTTTATATTTATCTTGAACAGTTATCAGATGGAGCTAATTCCAGTGGCTGACTACAGTACTGAGAAGTACTTATGTCTTGAGAACTATTGATTATTTTTTTTTTAACTATTGGTCTCTTTTTTTAACCCTTTCTACAGAATAATGTATTTATTTTAACAGAGTAAGTTCCTTGGCCAGTAACAGAATGTGAATACTAGTTTTGACTGTTTCAGGGAACAGTCATAGAGGCCAAAACGTTAAGTACGTGGATTACGGAAGCAGTTCATCACAGACATATAGATTCCTCCCACTGCTGAGGCTAACATTCCACTGGAGTCAGATTAAAAATCCTGAAAAGTAGCATTAGCACGGTGACATCATAACAGAAAACCCGATTCAACCAGCCCCGTTCGACCATTCATCCGCCAATCTTCTACAAGGCTCTAGTTTGGCCTGGATGGTTTTTCGGGCCTATCAAATGCCCACCCACCCCGAAACTCCTCCAGCTTCTCCTCACCGTGCTGAATAATCCCGTGCTCCAGCAGTCTCCGCCCGAGCCGTTCGGCCTCTTCGCGGTTGACCATCTCCCCCTCCTGCAGCAGCCAATCCACAAACTCGGAGCCCACGAGCGTCCGCTCGAAGGCCACGCCCTCTTCCTCTCGGGTCTGAAGCAGGGTGTTCTCCGTGTTCATTAACCTGCGTGGGGACAAGCCAGGCGGTAACGTGTAAGGACTCATGGCCGCCTCTGCAGAATGATTCGCCTCCCTTACAGACAACAGAGGAGGGATCCGCAGTGTTCCACTCAACACTACTGTGCAGGTGCTCAGTGCAAACTGTATACAATGACCAAGTACCATGATACAAGCAGAAAACAAACAAAAAAAACACTGACAATTATTGTGCTTAGGAAAATGTGAATGAAATCGTTTAGGGAACTGATTGAAGGAACAAAGATTGACAGGAACTAGAGTTAAGCTGACTGATGTGACTATATGTATACGGATTCTGTTTAAAGCAGCAAGTGAACTGGTGACCTCGGTGGAATGAAATCCCTGAAAGGCCATCCCGCCGGTTCCCCCAGTAGCACACATCTAGACAGGCACAGTTATGAAGGCGAGATTTATGTACAACACACTGCTATTGCATTACATGTAAATGTCAGGAATGAGACAACAACAGTTTTCTAAATAGGCCGTTTCCATGGCTGATCGCAACGGCCCAGGAAACAATGTTACGGACATGATGGTAACTGTGCAGATTTCCCCTCTCTGGAGCTGCGTTATTTAACTGCCTTTTTTATCCCACTTCCTCCATCTGCCACACATTGCCACTGTCACAGTGTTATGTACCTATCACTTTAAGTCAACACCCCGTACAGCGGCCACCATTTGGCCGTTGAGATTATGTCGGATATCCAAATATGGCTGCATGTCAAGCGTTCGAGGTGGCCATAATGAGAAGTGTGCTGCAGCGAAGCTGACCAAACCCAGCAACGTTGAGCTGCTCCAACTGCACGTCTGTCCGCTGCTTCGGTCTGGGCTACTGTCACTGGCTGGCCTGCTCGTCTGGGTTGGCCAATAAATGGCCCGAACGGGGAGCTGAACAGTTCTCAAAACTTTTGTGTACTGGCTTTTGGCCCGTCCCCCGATTTCCCGTGCTCGGCCGCGACTTGATGATATAACGATCAAGAGGAATTATCGGGTGGGACCAAGTACAACTACTTAGTTGGGGGGGGGAGATCCCTACACAAACCAGGCAAGCAGGGAGCATTTAGTCCTCTCTACCAAACGTCCCCACAGAGAACCACAGAACACATGTCCACTGAATGCATTTTAAGGCCCTGAGTATGAGCGCTGATGTAATATGCATAAATCATAAATACAGCTGCGCTGGGATTCACGGGAGTAATTTCATTCACTATTCATTTGTTGGTTCCAGTTTGCTCCGTGTCACAATTTATTTTAACCTCTGCAACAACATTTAGCTAGCAACAACATTTAGCTGGCAACAACATTTAGCTAGCAACAACATTGTAGTGTACAGTGCAGTCGTTCTTCGGCTCCAAGTGGCATCCTTATTACCAACCTGCACACATAAAGCAGAGAAAAGCGTGTACACAATGGACATTAGGAACCAAAAAATTAAAAGCTGTCATCTTTAAGGCCTTCCGCACACACGTAAAAATGTGCAGCATCCGTGCTATTTTAATTGCTGCAGAGATCTAGAAACCAAGTGCAGATATGCCTGGCTTGGGGCTGTTCTGAGCAAACAAGCTTTTAATAACCCTGCCCGGTGAAATAATGGTTTTAAAGCGATGCCATTAAAACACTGCGTAGCCACTGTTTGCACTGACTAATATAGGTTGCTTAGAGACAGCCACAAAACAATACATCTCCCTTTCCCTTGCCGGGTGGAACAAAGAGCGCGCCACGTGGCCGTATTCCCTAGTTTTAAATGTCAAAGGTTCTCTAGCACCTCGGTCTATTCTTAGCAAGCAAGTGAAGCAAGTCTCTGGTAACTGTGTGGGATAAAGGTCGCACATGTCCCTTAAAACAGGATATGCATGTGGATTTAGGCAGAAGTGTCTGTGTGTGAGTTTTGAGTGCCTGTATGTGTGTGCGCGTGTGTGCGCGTGCGTGTATGTATGTGTGTGTATATGTATATGTGTGTGTGTGTGTGATTACATAAATACATCTCAGCAACAGATGCCTCTCAGTGGACAATGACTTCCTGTTATGCAAGGCTTGTAAAGCTCAGAGGAGTTTTCCAAACCATGAGCACCAGCAATTCTCCATCCGGCTGGCACAAGAAGATTGCTGTAGAATTGTTTTCATTCTGAGCAGCATTCATTTTGGAAACCAATATTTCTCCATTCAGATGACGGCTAAGATAAAACTGCATTCTTCTTGTATAAGACCATCGATTGTAAATACCTGATTATAAAAACTTTATTATTATTTTTTATGGACACCCCAAATTATTTATTTTTCCTCAACTGTTGTTCATTCATAACCACGCAGGTCTATTTGTAAACTGCTGATACCGGGACTGATTCGCTAGGCTTAATCCAGCCATTTCCTTTTCCAAAGAATCCTGACAAACAAGGAAGGACAAACACAAGATCCACTGCTAAATGGTTCAATAGCTCCCACTGGCAGAGCTTCTCACAACAGCCTCAACTTTGCAGGACGGCCACCGATCTCTATGGGAACGACTCGTTCGCAGACGCTACTTGAAAATAAAGTCCGCACGCCTCCTGGTCTCAAATACAAAACATCGAACTTACTTAAATTAAGGATTGCTTGAAATATCTTAAAACATCAGACATCAGACAGAACACGGGAAATCTTTCACTCCACATCACTCTAGGTGGCTCCCATGTTCCTTTTTCATTAACCATTTCAAGCCCTCCATTGGCTCTTTCATTTTCCTAATGATATTCATATTTAAAGTTCCCAACTCAAAACCAAATCCAAACTTTAAAAAATGTGAAAGTTCTCAGTTCAAAAAGACATAATCATACTTTTCATAAAGCCTCTGCCCGCGCATGAAGACCTTCGCTTCGTTGTCCAGAGGGAAGGTCCCATCATCTTTTCTGAAGCGGTAGAACAGCTTCATGTCTTTGAACTCCTTGTGCTCATCGCAAACTGTAAGAGAGGACAGCCGAAGCAAATCTGTTGGAAAACAGCTCAGGGAGCAGACGCAGTTGCACTAATTAATCTTACATTACACATTACACAACAACAACAAAGCTAGCTCTCTACCAGATCATAAACATCTTTCTCTTTAAAATACAGCGTTTGGTCGTGTGTGTGTGTGTGTGTGTGTGTGAGTGTGTTCTCTTATTTGGCAGCAAATCCTTGATTTATTTAGCATGGATAAAAACAGAACAGGATCCAAATTGGCTAGGGGCGCAGAATATGTCCTAGAACATATCAGACTGCTGGTGAAAAGCCCACCGTGATGGATGATGCTTTGATCCAGTAGTTTCTGCACGATCTTGATGGCGGTCTCCCGGTCTGAGGCCTCCTTGTGCTCCATCAACCAGTCAATGAGCTCCTTGGCCACAAAGCAATTGGGATAGGTCCTGAGGTGATGTCTTCGGTCTTTGATTACCTTGCATTCATGGAGGCGGAGCCTGAAAAGCAAAATTGAGGCGGAGTGTTTCACATTTTATAAAAACATACAAACGGGCTAAGCCTAACAGACTTGTGGTGGATAATGTTATGTTTCCAGAATGCCGCCTAACATCAGTTTCTCCTATGCAATATTCCCACTGTATTACTTAACAACCAGAATTTTGCCATGGGAGTGATCTTCTAAAGTACGGCTACCAAAGTCGTATCGTCAAATGAACACGTCTCATGATGGGTTCCTGTTTCTTTATAATCAATTTCATTAGCACCTTATTGAGGTATACAAAAGTAATTTGCTATTATATTTCACTCAACTGGGTAGCTTAAAGTGTCAGGTTAAGTGTTTGCAAAGAGCTGGTTTGAAGGCCAGTAATATGTACAGGAACCCTTTAGCCACATGACCCAGAGGCCTTGTGCTTTAAAGGTCATTGAAACTCTTAAACTCACATGCCTTCGAATCAATCATGACGAAACAACCGGGTCAGTAGGCTCAATTACCAGTTATGAACCCATTTATTGCCTTGAACGTCAATAAACGTTTAACCCAACACGATGAATGACCTGCGCTCGTATTTGTAAAAGCCAATCATCTCCCAAGTCTAATCCTCAGATAATTTACGCATTTGTTATTTTAAAAACAGTATACAGGGTGCCAGGTTTTTGTTTCACACAAACCCATTGAATACGTTTTTTTATGCAAAATTAGCACAGTGCTCCAGATACTCAGTGTTCCACCACACCAAGAGACTTTGAAAGTCTTTAGGCTTGCGGCACTTCAGGAACAAGGCTAGCTGACCCGTCATCCACAGTAACATTACAACATATTTAAATGGTACACAATTCGTACAAAAAATTCAACTCACTTTAAAACTGAAAAACACACAACTTTTCTGAAGATGGATTATTTAAACTGCTATAATTTCTGTAAGCCTACAATTAAACTACTTCCCTTTTTTAACATTTAGGCTACATAATTTTCGCAGTGGAGTTAAAACCAAGAAACAAAACAGTATGCCACAAAAGAAAAAAAAATCATTGTTGCCTTAGTTGAAAAATGTTAAGTAAAATATTCTCTGTACAGGAATATGCCTTATGAATAAGGAAATTGTTGACTTGTTACAAATAGCACTTGCCTGTAATAGCACCTCATTTGTTTCAACATGAATACAGATTGAAAGAACAATGCTGAAAATTGCAAAGCTATACAAAAACTTGTTAAATAGACCTTTCTATGCCCTGAATATCAATTCTGCAAAACAAAGGCAGAAGTCAAAACGTTCTCAATGTAAAAAACTGAAGGATTCTATCTATGAAAAGCAAAAAATAAAAAGATATTTTTTGTGCATCAGAGGTCATCAAGTTGTATGTAGAATTCCACACAAGAAATTTTTTTTTTTCTTTAAATCACTCACAGATGTTGTATTCATCTGGCTTATGTCTACAACTTTAACCCTTTAGTGAATAAAACTCTGAACTCAAAACACTTACTGGCACTAATTGTCGTATTTTTAGTTCATGGGTGTGCTGAAATCAAAGAGCAAACCATTTGCTACATTAGAAACCCACATCAGGTTTCACTGCTGTTTACCCAACACAAATATAGTTTCCAGCTAACAGATTGTCAGTGTTTCCTTTCAGAATTACGCCTAGATATACACTTTATGGCTTGAGGAATTCAAAGATAAGATACCAAGAGATAACGTGACGCTGTACGCCACAAGTTGCATGACATTGTAATGTCTATCTTTCATTATGTCTCCTGGTGCATGTTTCAGAACACACAGTACCCTCAGCTCTCTCTTACAGCAATAAAGCTTTTTGAAGGACAAAGAGTTTTTTTGATTGAATCAGCTTTCATATTTGGGTGTGGGAGTACTTTTCAGGTATTCCTGCGTTAGAAAAAAAAATAAAAAAGCACTTCACCCTCTTTCCCATGAAAGTATGCCAGTTTCAAAGCCTGTTGGTAACCAGTACACGTCATCATATTTGCCTAGGGCCACTCTGTCCATACCTCCCAAGTTAACACTTAGACTGACAACCGAGGGCTGTTCTATTGGATTCATAGTACAAGCCTTTGATAGCCTGCCATAATGTATTGTAGGCAGGAATATAAAGAGGTATGACATTACTGACTAAATATTTCTAAATATGTTAGGTGTATCCATGGTCCTTTACTAAAGCAAAAAATATGTTTGTCAAAATTATTGTTAAAATTATATCATTATTTTTTAATTTAGACAGTACATTTTTAAAGGTTCCTGAAAGACATAGGTGGCAGAATTCCAGATAAATGTTTGAGATGAAAGAGGTTGAGAACTACTCCAAAATGTTGTGGTTATAAATCTTATAAAGACGAGGATTTATCTGCAACTTATCAAGATTTTTATTATAGCTTTACAAGGTTACATACGGAAACTATTATTTGCAGTAAAACATTCTAGCAATTACAGTAACAGTCAAAGGGTTAAATTCAAACCATGCACTTTGCACAAACCTAGAGATACCTCTCCTTTTTCTCCCCAGTGTAACTAGAGTATACAAATCCAATGTACCGACTTGTTTAATTAACCCATATAATTAAAAACATGTTCATGCTGGTGGTCAAATCACATGTTAATTAGGGAACCCAAGGGCATAGATCTCTCGTAACTCAACAAAGCCGACTGATAACTGATGGTAGTGCCTCCTCAATGCCGTGACAAAGAGTTCTTCTAGCCGGGTTTGGTCTTCAACTCCTCGTGCACTCCTTTGCACCTTCTGCTTGTCAGCACATAAAGATCTACAGTATAGCCGTCCTGTCCTCCCGTCTTCTCCGCTTCAAATACGTTCTTCTCCTTTTTATTTCTTTCCCTTGCCTTTTCAGTACCCAGGCACAGATTACTGCAATATACGTGATACGCGCACACAATGAGTGGCGGATCCATCGGCCAATCGCAGTGCATCGCGGTACGTATCTGTACGTATCGATGGGTGCCTCAATGCTTTAAGAGAGAACAGCAGGAAACTAGATTTTTTCTGCTTTTAGTTCATCGTTCCAACGCATAATGCCAACCTTTCTTTCCACATTGAACAGCTGTGGAACTCAAAATAGAGGAACCATTGATGAATTATACCAAATAGCACATGCAAATTGCGCTGGTGTTGTCCATTCATTGTTGTACACACCGCTTTAAAAATTATTTTTAAAATATATATATATACACACACACACACACACACACACACATATACATTGGAACTATGAAAATCTCAAAATAAGATTTGATTTAGAGTAAGACTGTGGGTTTCTCCTTTTTCATCCCATTTATATAACTATAATTTTCCATGTAGAGATTGTATGCATGCCTGAGAATTCTGGCAAGTTCAATAAAATCGATTTAGTTTAGGCGTGTAGTGCCCTGCATTTGTAAGAGCGCCATAAGGGAAGTGTCATATGGACTTACTTATCCTATTGTGCAATTTCAACTTAAGTCCTTTTAACATTTTCAATAGTGACTGTCATTCAAAATCTCGTGGAAAATCTGACACTGCACATTTTTGGACTTCCATTGCAATATGTAGTGTTAGTATGCCCTTTCCGATGTAGCATTCTGAACACGCTTTGGAGTTTCAAACACTGATACATTAAAGGAAATACTCTGATTTGGCCAACATCGTTTTCCGGATTGATACTGCAGTTTCCAGTATTACAGAAAACTCAGGACATATTGTGGCAGGGCACAAATACCCTCATTGGCCACATATAAAGCCTCACTATCATATGTCAACATAGCAAAAGACAAGGCCATCACATGGATTAAGTGGATGTTAATATCACCTTTTCACTTGCAATTGAAGATGAAATGTACATGAGAAGTTCCCACATGTACCAAAATCGTCCCACCTCCAAGTAAACATTTTGGCACACGCTTTAGCGATCTTAGTAATCCCGCCCACCCCTAACTGTCCTAAATCATGTGGTGTGGTAATTTCTACATCCGAATTCCACAAATACAGTGTTCTTTTCACAGCAAATTCCAGAGGGCTCCACACTGGATAAGGTGAAAGGTCAATGGGAGTGTACAAAATAAAAAGGCATTGTTCAAGTTTCAACGCTCTGGGCTCCACTAAATATCCAAATACAATTTATTTCTTCATTCTGACAAAAGTCAAAAGTGTATTCAGTAGAAAATAGACATAATTAGAACTCCTTTTTATGGCCAAAAATACTTTACTACCACCAGTTTAAGCTCTTCAAAAATATTTAAATGGAAAAAAATCCCAGGGAATATATTTTGTGCTACCTTTGTAGCTTAGTAATGGAAGGTACGTTTCAGCAGTACTTTTTGTAACATACGTATTCTCATAAGGAAATTAACTGAAAAGACCATACAAGATATATTATTAAATTCTTCCAAGCAACTTTTGCAATGTAAAGGCAGTAGTTATTTCCTTATTTACTAATGTCTGCAAGTATGATTTTAAACATAATACAGCAACCCCCCACTTAAACTATTTCCGCTTTACCATTTGTTAATGACACACCAACAACTTTCACACACACACACAAACTGTGCTTATGAGTTATCGTTCATTCATGGCCGGTTTTTCTGGTGGTCGAGGGTGAATGACAGTCACCTTTATTTAATGTGACAAGCTCTCTGACCGATCAAATGCAAACAGAGCTATGCTAAATTTATTTTGATGACAGCCAGCTCAACCTATTGGTTGACATTTGGCAATGATACACACCATGTGAGAGGACAAATGGAAAAATCCCAACACTGTTCATTTCATGTTTCAAGACCAAATAGCATGGCCAACCAAACCAAATCTGGATAAATGAAATATTTTCTCATTTTTCTGGCATGCCAATCTATCTGATATTTTACTAGTGCATGTATTGTTCGGTTATAAACAAAGATCGATGAGATACGTCAAAATGACGTTGACACCTATGTCTCATTATCGCTATTGCCCCTTGACACATAACTAATCACCATGATATAAATTACCAATACTGAAATGTTAAGTAATACTGTAACTGAGCAATAAAGTAATATCTAACCATCAAAATATAAGGCCATTCCACAAAAGACGAAACTGCACAAATTATTTGTGCCGCGGCGGCAGTATGGGTGGAGTAAACCGCATTAGCAACCTACAGTTCAGCCACTCATACCTCAACTGCTCCCCGGTAACAAGAACCTCGGCCATGCGCTCCAACTCCGCAGCCTTCTTCTGCATAGTGTTTCCAATTCCGTCCATTTTTAGACAACTGTATAGGTAAAAACAGTATATTTACACTTGTAAAAAATATATATAATGATTTCTTGCACCTGACTGAGAGTATGGTAAACCCCTCGTCACTGACTAAACAATGGGTCGGAAATGTATCTACTGCCTGACCAGTAGCTGACTGAAAGCATTTTTTGTTTTGTGTGTTAAATCAGAGCATGTTTAACAGTAGTTTTAACGGAATACAGTCGTCCGCACGTGAGATCCATTTATGGAGCTCACAGTGTTGTAGCTATAACTACAACAGTGAATTTGTCCAGGTATTTTTTCACAAAGTCCTCGTAGAACCTCTTTCTTCACCACCAAATTCAAGGTTCAGAAGAACGATGATTTAATGATTCAGATGAAAGCTTTTATTTACCGACCAGCAAAATCAATTACTTAATCCCCTTGCAACCACCAAAATTAAGTTATCAGCGGTGTTCAAGTATTCAACAGAATCCAGTTTATTGCCAAACTAGGTAGCTAGCGAATGGTTTCAGTCGCACTTTAATTCGATAGTTGATTATTCAAAAAACGAAATAAAAATATTTATAAACTATTACAGTGGCTAGCTGGACGTGTTATCCTTATCTCTTCTGTTTTTCTTCGAATTATGAACAATGGTTGCAGAAGACCTAGTAATCCAAATTCTGCATGACCGCATGAAAATATCCCGTAAGCATCAATGGTAAATTTACATTAAAGCATTCCAAAAAGTTTACAGCAATTCGCGTTATAATAGAATATAAGACTGAATCCGTTCAGACATAGCTAACCTCGTTTCATGTTTACTGTCCAACACTGCGAAGCACGTTTTAAACCACTACGTAGCACCAGTAGATGGGTCCTACCGCCTTCATTGGGGGGAGTTAGCCAGTAAGGCGTGGCATATGTAGATATGTTTCCCCGGTAAACAAAAATCATATAGTGGTTGGATAGAATACAAACTCTATAATCGACTTTGAAAATCACATTCTAAGACATTAATTATTTCCTTTCACAGCATTATCTTGAGTGAGTACTCACTAAGTTGGTATGGTATAATTTAGACCTATTGGTTATTTTTAAATAAACTCCCTAAATATAAATATTTGTTACACATTGTGTTCTGTACAGTAGAATTGTCTTATCAAGTTAAAAAAAAACACTTAACATACATAAAATGCAAACAAAATATTGTGCCATTATTTGAGATCTGGTGTTCAGTTCGTTTAGACTTTTGGGAAATATTCAATGTATTACTCTAAAATTAAAATTTTTTATTTTACAAACACAAACAATCCTGTATGTTGCTACAAACCTGAAAATAGAGGTCTTTATCACATAGTCGAAATGAATAGATAAAACACAATACAATCAAATGTGACAACTATAGATACTTTAAAAATTGTTGTTGTATGGCTGCATTGCTTATTTTTAGTATATTTTAATAAATGAAAGGTTTTATATTTCATATTTTACCAGTTGTACAATTCAGATTAATTTACTGTATATACTACGAGTTTGTTGAGTCCACGAGCTGATGAATACTGAGGCTATTCTGAGGGGGGAAAGGGGGACCAAACCAAATATATATAATTTCTGGATTTATGCTCTAAGAGAAGCTATGAAAAACGAATTCCAATTCCAAGAACCTCATCTCCCTATAGTGGAAGAGAAGAGGAATTAACAGGAATTAAGCAGACGGAAAAGCACAGCACAGCACACTAAGCTTTGTATACACAACCAGAGAACCAAAAAGGAAACTTGTTCAAAATGCAATCCAAACTGACACTTTGATTATAAAAGAATGATGCATCTAGCTGGAAACTGGCCTCCTCTCAAATAAAACCTGACAAAGTGATAGATCCAATTGAAAGAAGAATATGACGGGCCATGTTAGGCTGAATGGCCTCTTCTAGTCATAACACAACCTTATGTTCCGATGAACAGATGTTCTTATGTAGTCTCAAGACAAGAGAAGAATGAGACTGACACAAACTAATGAACCCGGCTTGAGAATCAAAACATAAATTTGAATGTGGAATTTGGACTGGAGGAATGATCTCCATTTCCTCTTAAGAAGCTTATCTTAAGAAGGGATGAAAGTATACGAGATTATGGTGGGTCTTTAAGTGTGTTCAAATAAAAAAGGGAAAAAACGCTACATCTGAAGAAATGATAGGGGCTACATACGTTAAGGACAGTAATGTTAAGATTCAGAAGGACAATGATCTAAAAAAAAGAAGTCTAAATGCGGAATCAAGAAGTACTTCTGGAACGTAATATTGTAAAATCGATGAAAGACCACCATGATGGAGTGGTATAACTACAGGGGATAGGGACATGTAGCAATCCTGAAGCCTTGTGTCGAGGCCTGGGTCTTCTGGTGATGTGCTAAACTCACTACCTTTGGTACAGGAAACTGGAGTTAGAATTTCATCATGGAAGTACACCCGGGACGTTACTCTATTATTGTTTCTGCCTGTCTGTGGCAGACTCAGACTCAGTGTTACTATTGCACGTAAAATCTTTTTAGGTTTTATTGATTTTACCTCCATAGCGAAACTTTTAGAGAGGTATGAAAAAGTTACATAGTAACTTGAAATACCTTCGATGGAGTGCTAACACCGACGGCATGTCCACCTGGCTAATTAATGGACTATGATTTACTGGTATAAATCCATTTAGAACTATTTAACATCTCTGTTTAGTCAACACAAGGTTTGTTGTACATTCAAACAATCGTTATTAATTACATTTTTAATTTACTGAGCGACATAACAACATAATCGCTGTTCATATGATACCAACACAATATTTTTCGCGCAAGTAGTTTCAGTCAGAGTCCACGTTGACAATTTATTTTCCTTGCAGAATCCACAGTTACACTGTTCCTTTTAAATGAACGTTTCGCCATATACAGTCAGATCACCCAGGACATGTGCACATTTTTAGTTTATCAACATTTTAGCACATTTTCTTCCGATTCGGTGACGTATCTGGAAGACCAGTCATAAAACAATCGAAAACACCACAAATGGATAGTTCTAGCACTTGCTTCAGTGCCTACAACCACTCGCATTCCACATGCCAGAATGTTTCTGGGTCTCTCATTGGTCCATAAAATGTCAATCAAACTGTTAGATTCCGGTGAATTTTGCGGGAAAGTCGAACACGGAAGACATTTTTGTGCTTATTTTACCAGTTAATATCGTATGTTAATTACTTTTCGGGCTATACTTTTAAAATGAGAACTTTAGAGCAAGCACAGGCTACACTTCAAACCGCCAAGCTGAATGAAGATGACTTTAACCCCACGATTCATTGTTTATCCTTTGGGGAAAACGTAGCTTCTGGTGATTACACTCTTATGGAACTGGATGAAAGCTTATGCAGACATATAGAGGCTGGAAAAAGGTAAATAATCACTTATCAATCAAGACGGTTACATGTATGTATAAAGTGAAGTGTAATAGTCAATGTTTAAGTTTGTTCTAGTATGGCGAAATGCCCCCTTCCCAGTCAGTTATATTTGATTAAACAATTAAGATTGCAGTGTAATTAACAAGTTACTTGTATTGAATATGGTGTATGGATTGACAAGCTAACTGGTTGTAGTCGGCAGGATATTTTGATTGCTGTGTGAGAAGTTGCGTTGCCGTTATTTATCTTCTGTGCTCCAGTCTTGTTATCAGGGGAGACAAGGATGAGCGCGCAGTGCTCTGCAGCGAAGACAAGACATACGACCTGAAAATAGCAGATACCTCAAACCTGCTTCTCTTTCTTCCGGACTGTAAGACTCCAGATCAGTTGTCAGGAGACCAGTCTAACCCCCAACTTGTCCAGTCTCCGGTAATGATGCTGCTTGTTTTGCACATTATATTAAGGTGCAGTTCGGAAAATAATGCTCAATGATGTAACGGTGGGAAGTGTTGACTCCAGTTTTCTTTCGGAAATGTTATCGCTTTTGCAGGCTTTTATCCTATACCTATTTAGCAACAGAATGAGCGTATTTTAAAGAGCACCCCTTTGGCTAGACAGGGAGGGTGTTCTTCAAGGCTTAAACCTTGTATCTATATAATGCTAATTGCCAGTCGCCATAAATTTGTGCTGTCAGTGGATTTTTACCAGAACCTCAACCAATACTTGAGTAATGACTTTCTTGGTTAACCAAATTAATTTAGATAATTGAATTGCCAACATTGTATTTTGTTAGATTTGGGGTTTCTCCAATAGCTACTGGGAGTTGAGGAGACAGCGGCCCAAGTTGAAGAAGCTGAAGAAACTTCTGATGGAGAATCGTTATGAGGGCCCGTTAGTGGGACAGGAGGAGAGCTTGGGGCAGAAGGTGCTGATGGCGGGAGACTGTTCTAATAAACCACGTGCATAGAAGTTTATATGTTTATAACCTAAAGTAACCAGGAACCACCTGGTGTCTCTGTTTATCTTCATGACATTGTTATGTTTTTAGCCTTCAGTAGCTGGTTTTACGCTGGTAGGGCTGCAAAGCTGCTCTACCCCGTGCAAAAGTGTGGGATATAAACAAATCAGAAACGTTTCATAATGTATCATGCTCATACTTGCATACTCCTGGCTCATTTTAAATGTGATATTAGGTAATGTTTTATATAAATAAGACTATTGTTAAAAAAACAAACAATTATTTTAGTTAAATGTGATATAAAATGTTCCCTCTTGATTTTAGTACAGTATGGAAGACTTGCTAGATAGAATTCAGGCAAGTGAGGAAGAAATTTTGGCCCAGCTAGAGAAGATCCATGCCTGTAAAATTGACGGTAGGTTTTTAAAGTTTTGTCCTTATTGCTGATTAACGTTTCAGCTCCATTAATGTAATAGCTTGGTTAAAAGTTAATCTTTTTGTTGTTTCCGTATTGTTGAAATCGCCTCCAGAAATTTAAACGGACACTAAAACTGAGGTGTGTCTGAAGGAAAGTTTACCCGTGCTATTTTTCAGGCTATTGGAGGGTCCTGGATTTTGATTATGAGATGAAGCTCCTTGGTCACGTGACACAGTTAGTGGACTCCGAGTCTTGGTCTTTCAGCAAAGTCCCCCTGGGCGTCAGTTTGGAGGAACTGCAATGTCTAGAGCCTAGGTAAGGATTTTGAAGCTTACAAAGCTAATGACGTTTCGGTCACTTAGTTTAACACTATACCAAGTAATGAGGATGTGCAGTTTACGGCCCTGGAAAAGCGATGGTGTGAGATTATAATAGAGCGACTGTCTTTCTACTGCTGTTGTTCCTCGGCACTAAATAACCCAATGCAATGAGAATACAGCGCAGTTACTTTTCCACGCTCATGAATGTGGAGCCTGTCGACGCACTAGGATGTAACAAAATGTCCTTTGTGTCACTCAGGGAGATGATAGAACACTGCTTGAACTGTTACGGAAGGCGCTACTCTGATGAAGGTAAAGTCTTTGAAAATTATATTTTTGACATCTCAAGATGAGTTAAATGGTTACACGCGCGCCTGTGGGTTTAAATGGTTACATGCGCACCTGTGGGTTTAAATGGTTACACGCGCGCCTGTGTGTTTAAATGGTTACACGCGCGCCTGTGTGTTTAAATGGTTACACGCGCGCCTGTGGGTTTAAATGGTTACACGCGCGCCTGTGGGTTTAAATGGTTACACGCGCGCCTGTGGGTTTCTCTTGTTGGGCGAGCGCCATTACCTACTGAGCCACTCTGGTTTTCTTACTTATCAATGTTTAATTGTTCTTTTCTGTTAGTTGTTACCTTAAATCAGTCGGTCATCCATGGCTCAATGGTCATCTCTTTTGTCCAACGCAACACCCCACAATTTTTTTACAAAAAAAAGGTGCTGTTTGAGCCCGGTGGTCTGCTGACCATTAACATTATGGGGTGAATGTGACGGGCAGGTGGCCAAGTCTGCTTTGCGCTGAACGAGGACAAGGTGTGCCGAGCCATTGCGCAGATGCTCCTGCAGAACGCCGTCAAGTTCAACCTGTCGGAGTTCCAGGAGGTGTGGCAGCAGAGCGTGCCGGATGGCATGACCACCAGACTGGACCAACTGCGGGTAAGGAGCAGGGCTGACCACGGGCAATTGGTCTACGCTTATTATGTACCAATTGTTTTTTGTAAAATTATACTGTTTAAAACCTTTTTTGGGGGGGGAGATGTATTCAAAATTTATGAAATGCATGGTAAATTATGATGCAATGTGTAGGACATTCATCATCAATCGATTCGGTGTAGATATAAAGAATCCTTTAATGGACAAGTCACTTTCAAAAGTTATCTGGTCTATTTCCGCACTTAATTACTCATTACGATACGTTGGGTGCGCGACTGACACTTGTAGATTGAGTTGCATATCTAAAGTGTTTACGCTTTGTCCCGTTCTAGAACTGGAAATAACATTTAGTGAAAATACCTGCTGTGTTTGTGCCGATTTATCAGGGTTTAGCTCTGGTGGACCGGAGTTCCAGACCAGAGACGATCTCCTTTCTGAGAGTAGAAGACCTGCCGGAGGATACACTAGATCGCTTTAATTGTCTGTTCAGCATGAGGGAGAAGTGGACTGAGGACGACATTGCCCCCTACATATCGTAAGTGGCATTACATCTTCGCCACTGGTCTATCTGGACCTCGACTGCTTCAACAACAACTGATATGTCTTTGCCAAGCATCTCCGTTGTTATACAGTGATCTGTTTGCAAACGTTTTTGCCTAGTAAAAAAAGTATATATCCAAAGCAGATTGCATGAGTGTTTGCCATCATCTGGCCTTTTCCTGACATCGTTTCACAATTCATCTTGAGTTGAATTACCTAAGAATTTGTTCTATTCTTGTATAATCTCTTTCTTAGAAATGCTACCAGAACTTCTTTATTAGAAATTAAAGTAACAGCTCATTGAGGGGAAATGTATTTTGAGCACACAACCGTTTCTCATTTTCTTTAACAGGGACTTATGTGGAGAAAAACAAACGACGGGTGCCCTTCTCACCAAGTATGCTCGTTCATCTATGCAGAATGGGCAGAAAGTCTTCAATTCAAGAAGGCCTGTGGCTACCTGAGACTTTTAGACTCCACTTATCTTCCTCCTAATGTCCTAAGAACCTGTAGTTTATTTTTCTCGTTTTTTTTTTGCCTGTAAATAGAAAATGTGCTTATTTGTGTGTGTGTATGTGTATATATAATATATAAATTAAATACATGAAATTACTTGAGTGTTAGAACCTGAACCTTTTTTTTCTTTTTAGATTTACTTGTTATACCAGTCATAAGTTGCTACTTTATTCACGTACCTGGGGAACTACCTAAAAATATTTTCCATCTCATTGTCAGAAGTTGTCAGTTATTGTATTGAGTATTGTATTCCTGATTTAAATTTGGAATTTTCAGTAACATTCTTAGTTTACTTGGTATATTTATCAAGTTGTTTGACTTTATTGTATAATCTTACTGTCAATAAAATGTAAATGCTTTTTAAACGTGTATGTCTATTGTCATCAACTATACATAAAGAAGTAAAATAAAAATTGATTACATATGTTTCTTGGTGTTAATTGCCAGACCAAAAGAAGTAAGACACTGTTTGGAATATATCCAGACCCTCAGTAATCTAGGTCGAGTTTTATCTGGTTGTGTTGACTATTTTTCTGCTTTGTTCGATTACGTTCAAGTTGAGTCATTTTTTGTCACTTTCTGCCTAAACGTACCTTAATGCATTCCTATACAGTAGGTGGCGATAATGCGCCTTTCTGGTACTATTCGGCTAAACCATAAGTAAGGAAAACTTCCATATCCGTTTGCGCGGGAGGTCAAAGGTTACAAACAAAATGGCTGAGTAATAAAATTAGATGAACCATTCTTGAGGGAGCTGTCGGAGGGATGGGATGAGTAATAAGCAGTGGAGAAAAAACAACTCAAAACAAATATACACAAATTACATATTACTTAACCGCAGTGCTACGAATAGATTTATCTATGACATTTTCAATACTGAAAACATATGTACAAGTTCTATCTGTGACTTTCGGCACGTAATGTAATTCAGGAAGAGCGCTTGCTATCGCTAACTAACTAATTAGCATTTTAACATTACAGATGCAATATGGCTAATTTAATGTGCTGTATTTGTGCGTCTCGTGCTACAGATTAAGGAGTGCAATCCAATGAATGAACGGACCACTGAGTCGGAAGTACAAACGGGCTGTTGCGAAATTAGCCAGCCACCACGCTAGACTTAGCTTTGTTGAAGAAATCCCAAGTGCCCGCATAACTAGGTTGTAAACGTGACATACATATCATAAGTATGGAAAGAGACTGACATAAGAAAAAGCACGTTCCTTTTAAATTATTGACACGCCCTGGATAATATGGTTTTCTAGCTGGACAGTGGTATGCATGTGAAACCCGAAGATGAATAGGAAGAAAGACAAGGGATTCGAAAGTCCGCGACCATATAAATTATAAGTATCCGTTTTGCTTCCTTTTGTGCAAAATGTATCACTAGCTCACTGGTTAATTTCTTATAGTAGTCTTTGCATCGTTTTTACTGAAAAACAAACTTGAAGCTTAAGCTTAGATGTAGTATGGTTTGTTTATTCTTGTTGTGACTGAAAGTTAATACGTGCAAACTTGCATGATATAAACAGTCTTTTTGTTTATTTTTTATACAACCCATCAGGTGGTCTGCATAAACAACATAAACTTTCAGAGAAAATCTGTCATCGTAAGTAGTCAAGACTTTGTATTAAATCTTATTCTAATTTCATAAATTGTTACACAACACGCAGTGGCTCGATAACATGTTTTCATATGTTACTTTTTAATAATCTTAAGACATTCATATGATAAAACGCTTGAATATATTATGTAAATGTTGGATGTTTAAACGATACGTTTTTTCTAATGTCCATGTATTACTCGACAGGGATATGTCGAGTTGACAATCTTCCCCACGGTTGTGAACCTGAATCGCATAAAACTCAGCAGTAAACAGTGTAGAATATACAGGGTTCGAGTGAATGACCTCGAGGCCCCATTTATTTACAATGATCCGACCCTGGAAGTCTGTCACCATGAGTCTAAACAGTAGGTATCCTTTTATGCACTGATAATACACATTCAGTCATTAATGTATCGCATTGGCATTGCAGATGGCTAACAGTTGGTGAGCTGCGTTGTTTTTGGCAATTGTTTATGTTGATAACAATGTTATTTTGTTAGGTTCATTTTTTCATTCTTCTTTTTTTTTAAAATTACTACACTTGATTTATCCTCATAAAAGTTCTCTGCAGGTATTGTAATTGTTTATGGAAAGTGACATAAAGTTTTAAAAATAAAAAACATGTTGGTTGATGCTCTGCATGCGAACGTGAACCGCTGAGAAGCTCCGCTCTTCTCGGTAATCCGTTCATGGCGATTGATTGATTCTCTGATCCCCCCCCAGGAGGAACTTGAATTACTTCTCGAGCGCCTACACAGCTGCGGTCAGCGCCGTGGATCCTGATGCAGGGAACGGAGAGCTGTGCATCAAGGTTCCCTCGGAGCTGTGGAAGCAAGGAGACGGTAAGCACCCGAAGTCTTTCGCTCGTTATTCCTGCTGGTCGACTCGTTTTTTAATCGGCAGGGCAGTCTCTCAGCTTGTTCACTAACCAGCATCTCCTGTCGTGATTCAAACCTGAAATTGAATCCTGAAATTTGTACCTGAAAAGCTGAATGGTAGGCCCCAGCCTGTGCTCCGGCAAGTATCTTTACTGGCTGAACCACTCTGGAGCCTCCGTATTTGAGTTTGACGGTTTGGGTGAGAAGGGACCCCTTTGCACAGCATTGTGCCTGACCAAGGAATGTTTTTGCCCAGAGATGAAAGTGCTGAAGGTGTACATCGAGTTCTCCCTGGACCAGCCGAAAGGAGGCCTTCACTTTGTGGTTCCCGATGTTGAGGGCAGCATGGCCGAGAGAGGGGCTCACGTCTTCTCGTTTGGATACCAGAATTCTACACGGTAAGGGGATATCAGATATGCCTAGTGGTTAGTGAAGTCACATGACTAATACATTTGGGAGGGGGGAGGGTTTAAGTGAGTGCTGCATTCAGGTATTTTGGTGCGTTTGTGGCTCCAGGTAACCTGGTGGTTGAGGTTCTGGGCTTGTAACATGCGGGTTCCGGGTTCCGGGTTCCGGGTTCCGGACGTTGTTCAGTTTCGAAGGAGAACGCGTTTGGCCTCACGAGTGTCTATCATCTGATCAGCGTTGAACCTGGTGCGGGCTGTGTAGCCTGTAGGATGGTAAAGAGATGGGTGTCCCGAAGGAGGGTTGAAGGAGACTTGGTTGTACTTCCTCACCCTCCCAGTGTGTGTCAGGATTCACGGAAATTCCAAAATGTGTTCATACTCTTTAAAGATGTAACCTGTATATGAGGTTCTGCATAAAGTTTTCGTCCTGGAGGATCAGTAGTAGAAACTTAAACTTGTGCGCCATATTTGTAGTTTAAAAAAGGACATTATTCATGCGTTCGTAGTTGTTTTAGCTATGCAGTCTCCTGCTCTGAAATGTCTGAGATTCGTTTTCACAGTTTGTTGCCAAAAGGCAGAGGGGGAGTTGGGCCACTATGTTTGATTTGTCATCAGTATAGAAATTGCCTTGAGGACTGAACACAAGTTGATTGGCAAATTGGGCTGACAAGCGTAACAATATCCACTGTCTTTGAGAATGTAATATATTTCTTCTTAGTTCTTTGTTTTATGATGCCAATCATTGCTCTGCAGACATTAGAGCATCAAATGTGCTACAACAGTTGCTTATTTTCTTTTTCTTTTTTTCTTTCTTCCATGTTATCCTTGATATCCTTTGAACTGTTTTTCTTGTTCAGTCCTCTTTTCCTGCCCGGGTAATGAGTGTACTTTAGCTTGCATTCTGATATTAGGTTTGGTTAAAGTTAAAATTTCCTTCTCTATAAGTTAAAAACCCAAATGAGGTCGGCGTGATTATTTTTTGCTCGACATGGAGATGGTTATGCACCGTGCGGTAATTGAGGAATAGGTGGTGAAAAGGTGATGAGCAGTGTCTGTCATGCTCTGTATAAACTGGTTGATCATGAAGGCGCCGGTGTGCGTGTGGTGCAAGGCTGTAAAGGGTTGAGCCCGCCTGCCGTCCCCGTCCATCTGCAGGTTCTGGTTCCCTTGCGTGGACTCCTACTCCGAGCTCTGCACCTGGAAGCTGGAGTTCACCGTGGACGCGTCCATGGTGGCCGTTTCCTGCGGGGACCTGGTGGAGACGGTCTATACTCACGACATGCGGAAAAAAACCTTCCACTACACGCTGCCCATCCCCACCGCCGCACCCAACATCTCCCTGGCTGTCGGCCCCTTCGAGATCCTCGTCGACCCCTACATGCACGAGGTAAGCACCAGAATGGTTGTAGTGAAATACGCTGCAGGATTTCTTTTCAAAGGGAAATCGCCTGTCTGTAATTAGGGAGAAAAGCAGATCGGGTCCAGTTCTAATTCTGGCCAGCTGGGGGAGAATTGAGTCACAACTCAACTCCACATTCCTACTTTCCCCTTTACCAGGGGTATTAAACCCAAATTTGACCGGCAGCCCCCACTGCAGGTAATCCTGAAGTACACGTAATAATATTGCAGCCATTTATGAACGCAGCTTATTTGTAATTTAAGTATTGTGACGTAAAGTAAAACGGTTGATAGTGTGTTGATACCAATTCCTAATCTGAGTTTGTTCATTTTATCCCAATTTTGTTTAACTACATGTTTTTTTCTTATAGAACTTAGGTTTAGTGGAAAATAACTAACCCACTTTTTCAAGCTTACGTCGTTTTGACTATAAGCGATTTCTACACGTGTGTTCCCCTCTTTATTTATTGTTTCAGGTCACGCACTTCTGCCTGCCTCAGCTCCTGCCTTTGCTGAAGCACTCCATGTCCTACCTTCATGAGATCTTTGAGTTCTACGAGGAGATTCTCACCTGTCGCTACCCCTACTCCTGCTTCAAGACTGTGTTTGTCGATGAAGCCTACGTCCAGGTGTCGTCGTATGCATCTATGAGCATTTTCAGGTAGTCCTGGAGTTGTTTTGCGTTTTCCGTCAGCGATGTATGGGAGCTCCTGCCATTTTTAATGGAAGTTCTGCAAACCGTAGAAGATGCTTGAACTCTTACTGTGTGGAAAGACGTGGGAGGCTGGCTTTTAGTTGGGATGCGACCGATGTCTCTTCATAAAAACCATAAAAAGGGGTTAGCGCAGACTGAGCCCTACGAGCTGGATTTCTCCGGTTCGGATCCAGGTTATGTCTGCTACTGATTGTGACTAGGGTTAGGTTAGAGCACAACCGTAACTGGCTGAGCGCAGCCTGGGCTGGGAAAGGGTTGGATAGGTTGGGCTTCTCTCGGGGACACGCCTCTCCTCCGCTGAACCACTCAGGTGAGCTGCGTGGCTTGCAGAGTGAATAGGGTCGGGTGGCGTGTAGACGATTGGATCAGAGGAGACCAATCATACTACTTCTTCACCCTCCCCATGCAGGATTTGTAGCAACAAATATGCATTTGCACAATTGGCTAAATTGGAGAAAAACTAAATAATTGGAGATTCCAAATACTTAAGAAGTAGTCTTCTGGAGTGACCTCTATGCAGCATTGTAATATTTTTGTAATGCTGTGTAAGATTACCCGATGTTACAAGCATCTGTTACCAACAACGGTTTCTGTAAGAAAGCGTAACCCCTCACATCTCAGATTTCATCAGTAGGAACAAAACACAGTGCTTGCATGTTGTGGTGAAACCTGAACAAGCAGAAGTTTATAATAAAACAAAAAACTGTTCCTTTAGAAAGTTGTTGCGTGTCTATCGTGGCTCACCTATAAGCCCCGCCCTGGTCTGCCGCACAAGTGCGGACTGGAGCAGCTTGTGTCCGCTGTTCTTTACAGACAGAGTAGAGCTGTAGAGCTGTAGAGCTGTAGAGCTGT
>JAOYSI010019512.1:40105-53025 GCA_025775065.1 Hiodon alosoides | reverse complement strand
GGTCTACTCTTTATGGCGCTTAACTCTGTCCGGGAAGAAGTATTTTCAACATAGGTTGTGTGTTTGGAACTCGGGAAAAGTATTTTCTGCTTGGTTGCAGAGGGAACGGTAGAACGGTCATAATTTAGCATTTCATCATAGCTGTAAAATTTGGGATGTTCTCACCTTCTGGAGGCACTGGTGCATAGTGCCTTTCCTGGCTCCAGCTCTGCAAATTTTTTAAATCCACATATTTTTTAAAAGCCACATATTGTGTATAGTGTGCAAGCTTTTTTTTATTGAGCTGTCTATTTAGTAAGCAGCAGTCAAAGGTTAAATTCAGAAACTGAAAAATAAATGTTACTTTATACTTTAAACCAATAAATAGGATATCCATGTAAGTAATTATTCCCAATTATTCCATTGTTGCATTTCTTCGTGTTTTCCCTGAAGTCACCCTGAACATACCATGTAACAGTCTGTACAAAGGTGAATTTTTAAGGTGTTTCAGGTTCTGAGACACCAAAAAGTCTGGGAAGGAGGCTCATCGATGTCAACAATGGGTCTTGCCTATGGGATACTATCTGAAAACATGATATATGCTGGAACCTAATTAGTGAGGACTTTCATGCTAGCCCTGTGTTTGTGTTCACCTATGAAACGGGAAGAATATAAAATACAAAGCTTTTTGTATCAGGTTAATATTCTGCCATCAGGAATTGCTGATTTTGACTACAATCACTATGAAGTAATATTTTTTTATGTGGAAAAACCGGAATGTTTTCCTCTCTTTGTTTTAAATTACGGCAAACGCAAGGTCCATGTGGTCAATTGCTAAAGGAATTTTATCAGTTAACAATGATGTCAACCATTTTTAGTCGAGCTTTAAAACAGCGGTGGACCTGAAGGCAGCAGATGTGCTGTAAATTCCTGTGATTAGGAGTGTGATTTGCTTCAGCAATGCAGACAAGACCATAGACATTGTGAGGGGAGGAAGAAAAATTCTGATACCAGTTGTTCATGTGTGGGGGAGGTAATTATTTATTTTTGGTTTGTTTTTAAGACTCATCTCAGAGAGGATTAGTCAATTGTGCTTGTGCCAGAGGATGAAAAGTTTTAATCAGACTCCCTTCTCTGGAAGAACACCATGCCTTTATCTCACCACACGGCCCATTTAATGGAGGTTCGCCCTCTGCAAGTGTGCTTGGTTCCAGATGGATCCCTTCCTTCTTATTTCAGGCTAAATGGCTCCTTCTTTGTGTAAAGATGAGCCCTATTTAAAGATGCCGGGTCCATCGAACACACAGCGCCTCCAGCTGCGTGACTACTACAGGCCTCATTAATCAGGCCCGTGGCCTTTTCGCCTGGGCTAGAGCTCTGAAAGGGCTCTTTGTGTCACTCAACCGCCCCGCAAACCTGCCTTCACCCGGTGTTTATTGGTCAGTCGACAGGAGTTCCGGAGAACTGCAGTGGCTGCTCAACATGGTCCAGAACGACCCCTTGCATTACATCAGGTCAGTTTCCTCGCTCGCGGGTCGGGATTTCTGAGGACACTTTGTCAGGGCCGAGGCGTGGAGGAAAGGTAAACCTCGGAGGAATCTGAGCTAAAGAAGAGCCAGTATGCTACTTTTTATAAGACTGCTTGCTTATGCCCTGCTCTTGGTGGATATACTGGGAAGATTTAAACTCAAACTTTTTAATTCTTTACTCCGATCCGACTCAAGTAGTGTGTCCAGCAACGTTCCTGCCATTTAATCTCAAATATTTATTTTTTACCAAAAAAATACATATTTTTGCATTTTCAATGCATGTAAACATTTTAAATTTAGTTCAGTTTGACTTGTGGACCTATTGCTTGTGTCCATGCAGTGTGTAATAGCAGGTATGGTGGTTATTACATGAGCTGATGCATATTAGTTACTATATCTACTATATCTATATCTACTATATCTGTGAATATATACCGTTTTGCGAAGGTGTAGGTTGTCGCACAATGCACCCCTGGCGATAACCAGTTGCCTATCAGGACCTGTGAACAATATTATTAACTGGGGGGTATATCTCCTCTTCTGTTTGTTTATTTTTACATTTTAAAATTATTTTAAAAACCTGATATTTCCAATGTTAACACTTTGGCCAAGGGGAAGAAATTGCTGCAAGTGTTAATGAGTTTTGCATTTAAGACTCCCTACGTCCCTATCATTTTCATTTCAGACACAAGATTTTGAGCATGCTTGGTAAAAACCCTCCATTCACCAAGGCCACAGAATCGCCCCTCTGCAATGAAGCTCTCGTGGACCAGTTATGGAAGCTGATGAATTCAGGTGAGTCACCTGTGATGTCAAATTGACATTTTAGTCTGCAGTTTAGTTGCGCGTGGCATGTCTTTGCAGAGGCCGGAAGGGACTTTTTTAAATCTAACAAGCGTCGTGGTAAAGGTGTGGCCAACCATTTGTTTTTCGGTGTTGGAACCCTTCACTTTTGACACCGTGGCGGAGATGGTGCTTGTTTGATTTCAGCAAAACCTCTCAGATGGAGTAGCTTGTATGACTAGGCTCTACCCTTGTCCTTCAAACTGTCCATAAGCACATATGCACTTAAATGCCAGCTTGTCCTCGTGGTTCAGGGATTTGCACTTTCTTTGTTGCGCGAGCGACCTATTTTACGCTTGCCCTTGCCAGGAGGCATCCACGTTTTCCAAGACATGGAAAAACTCGTAAATTGTGCTTTTGATGGAGGGGAAAACGGCGATTTATGACCTGCTTTTAATTACTGGACAAACTTCTTTCAAGAATGAGAAAATCTGCCTTTTCACAACGTTTGGCAGATTTTGAAAGATTTATGCGAGGGACGGCTGTGGGCCATTTCAACCTCTTCTGACAGCGAGGATTTGTTTCTTTTCTGGAGTTAAAATTTTTAATCTGTTAAGAGTGCTCAGAGGTCTGTAGCAACGTTTGGCAGCCAAGCCCTGCTTTCTATGCCAAACCAAATTCAATTAACTTAAAACGTATCGATAATGCTTTTGGGTTTAGTTTTTACCCTCTAAGTCTTCCTTAGTTAAGTTTAATTAAAGTCAAACATTCATACTGATAGAAATTGTGCTTTAATAAGCAGTCTTATTGTCTGATAGTGTGCGCTTATTACCTCCCACAGAGCCCTTTATGGCTAACAGTTGTACTAACATACGAACGAGAGCTTTGCTGCACGAATCTCTCCTGGTAGACTCTTCAATAGTGACGTCAATTCGGGTTACTTTTTTGATGCGTCACTGCTGTATGTTGCCGTGGTAATTGCCGAGGAAAGGTCCCGTTGTGGAGGGCACAAGGTGGAGAGCCTTGCTGGTGCAATTAAACTGTCCAAAACCTTTCAGATGTTCAGCTTCGGGCTTGTAAACAAGCCTTACTTGTATATAGTGTTTGCTTACTCGGTTACATTCTTGCACTTATTTATTTTATTAATGTTGTATTTCACACATTTTCTTTTCCATCGCCACTGTTTTGCTTTATGCTACAACCTGCATGTTCACCAAATACGTGTAACTTTTTACACTATTTGTTTGTTATGCCCGTTATCCTGGATGTCTTACAAGGTTGTGCTTTTAGAGTTTTTCTCCTGACTCATATGATATGATTTTGGAGGTAAAATAGCATGCAACATCTCATCTATTTTCTACTTTTTTGACTTTAACTCCTGACCCCCATGTTCAGAGTTCTAACTCCGACATTTGCCACACATCTACTCCCTTGCAATAAACTGGCACCTTCTCCAAAGACCCACGTCCCCCTTCCTTTTTTTTTAAATAGAAAATCTACATTTCTATCAAAATGCATGCACTCTTTCATTTTCTAATCGCATTCGGTGCTGCAGAAAGTTCATATTGAGGCCCTATCGGAAACCCAGAAGGCGTGAATCGGAACCCTGTACTTTTGGATGATTTAAGTGTCGAGCCACTCACGGCAGCGCTGCGTGTCTTCCAGGGACGTCCCACGACTGGCGACTTCGCTGCGACGCCGTCAACCTGTACTACACCCTGTTCGGCCTTACCAGGCCCTCCTGCCTGCCACTGCCGGAGCTGGGGCTGGTGCTGAACCTGAAGGAGAAGAAGGCCGTCCTGAACCCCACCATCAAGCCGGAAACGGGGGTCGGGAGCGGAGAGCCCTGTGGCGGCGGCGCCGGCACCAACGTTCACGCCCCCGTCGTGGGCTTCCCCAGCGGCGTAAGCAGAGTGCTCTGGTTAAACCAGCATCCCCTTTCCCCCCTGGCCCTGTGTCTGATTGGTAGTAATTGTTTCGAGGGGCTAATCTGCTCAGTGCTGTTCTTAGCTGAACGGTTGGGGTGCAAGTCTGCAGCAGCAGTGGATAATTGCTGCACTGTTCTCGATCGCTGCTCTTCCGGGATCAATTTGGAATGAGGAGGTTGATTAGACTACATTGTTATTACTGAAGTAATTGAGTGTCTTGCCTAAGAGTACGATTAAACTGTGGCCTCCTCAGGGTTTCATTGCTTCCCTTTACATGCCATCCCACTCATGTGGTGAGGAGACGTAGAGCAATTCTGTAATTTAAACGTTGTCACCCCCGCCCCCCATCAGCAGCTGGAGGAGGAGCACATGGCCATGGAACCGCCCCCAATTGCTCTAGCCCCGCCTCCCCTGAGTCTGAAGAGGAAAGCAGAGACGCCCCTGGGATCCCCACCAGAGCCAGGACAGGTGGGATGAGAACTGCAGCAGAGTCTAATTTTAGATTAGGGGAAGACGCTCTTTGGGGAGGCTTGGGCCAACACATGGGAGCAGGTTCGAGGGGCTCTTTTTGGCTCAGTTTAGCCACAGTGAACTGCTGCTAGGCCTTAAAAACGAATCCCATATTAGAGTCTGTTATCTGCATTTCTCCTGTACTTTTTTGTGTTTCTTTGGAAGTCTCAGAGTGTGTGTAGGTACTCAAAGGTTTGGTTTGCATGCCTATTTGAGTTGCAGAACACAGAAAGTAATACAAATGCTGTAGTATTTCTTCTATAATGTTTCTAAAAATTCTAAGTAATAAATGATTAGTTCAAATATTATTCCAGTAGCTACTCTTGCCTGTTGTATTTTTGGTTATATTTGTAACCTTTACAGAAATATATTGAGATTGACGTCTGACTTACTAGCAGTAGAAATTCCATAGAAGATGTAGTGCTCAAGTGTATTGCTTCTCTTTCCAGTTCAATACTCAAGAAGAGGAAGATATTGATATGGACACTGTACATGACAGCCAGGCATTCATTTACCATCACCTCAACATGCTGGAGAGGCCATCCACACCAGGTTGGGAAGAGTGAGACCGATTGATGCATACAGTAGTCAACCATCACATAATATACGTACCTCTGCATGGTGTATGGTATGACTTATGTACCATCTATACCTATGACCTATATATACACCTTTCTCAGGTAAAGAACCCCCGTCTGTGGAGCAGGCCATGCTCTCCGTTCCGGCCACGCCCCTCCCCATCTTCAGCAAGGAGACGAGTGCCTCCAAGCACAGCGACCACCACCACCACCACCACCACCACCACGAGCACAAGAAGAAGAAGAAGAAACACAAACACAAGCACAAGCACAAGCACAAGCACGAGAGCAAGGACAAGGACAAGGACAGGGACAGGGACAAGGACAAGGAGAGGGACGCCCACGCCTACACCAACAGCCCTGCCAGCGGCCGCTCCATGCGCTCACCCTCCCTCTCGGACTGACCGGGGCCAGTGGGCTTTTCAGCCGTCCCGCGAGGGGGGGGGGCGGGGGCTGAGCTGAGGCCCTGGATGATCTGCGTCCTACGCTTCCTCTGATGTCATCGTGAAAAGTCAGGCGATCTCTTCCAGAAGAAACCCTTCTGCTCTGTACAGGCAATCGCACTCACCACAAGGACCACTGGGTTGCAGCCAGGCGCTTGTTTTGGTTGATTAGCCAAACTGTGGCATAACTAAAGATACAACCAGGCATGAATCTATACAGATTTCCATGTGGTATTGGAAACTTTGGAATTAAATTTTAAATTGCAAGTTTATTATGTAAAACATAATTGAGAATAATGTTGATATTCTTCATCAGCAAAACAACACGCTATAATTTTTTTAAATATTCCGTAGAAACTCTTTCTGGTCGTCATGTCTTGAAATTCTGATGTTTTTGCAAACTGGATGGACCCAAAGTGTTTTGCAAAATAAGTATCCAGCTTCTAATGTAGGTTTGAGGCTTTATATTAAGAGTGTTATACGTCATTCTATTCAAGATAATTCCAGAGTAGAAATGCGAGTTTCCACATGTAGCGACACAAAAACACACTGTAGAATTGACTCCTGGCCATTACATTTTTTTTGATATTCAGCTTTATATTTTAGCAATTTCCAGCCACGCATGATTTTTAACTTGTCCTTGTGCAGTCATTTCTTTGTAATGTTCTTTTAGTATTTTTCTCACCTGTTTGCTGTTATTTTTGCTGCAATTTGTAGGATTAACTTTTTGTGTTTTCTATTTTACAAAAAGCAATAAACTGTTAGTAATAAAACTACCAAACCAACAATGGCATTTGGCGATCTGGTTTTCTTGCCATGATTGGGACCATGATTTTATAAATAATTATCTAATTATAAACAGAACATTAAACATTTACTTGATTATGCATAAGAAAGTATAAAAATCATTATGCTTTCAACTGAAGAGAATAGTATAATTTGTATTGAGTGCAGAGGAAAATAACATTAAAAATGGCCAATTGACAGACTTGCTGCAAAAGCTTGAGTTCAGTGTAGTCTCTGTTCCCTTTAAAGCAACACAAAGAGGCCCTTCTACCTCCTTATAAAAATGATTGCCCGTGAGGGAGGTATAAAAACGGCCCACCAAACGCGTCAGCAGAGCCTAAATCTACGCACATCGGGGGCACATGGAGAGCCATCCAACCCAGCACTCCATCACAGGGGAGCCCCTCCGAACTTGATACTACCCTCCACTCTGATCACACAGTCTGGCGGGGGTCATACTTCGTGCTAGCCAATGGTCGCCTGACAGCCCCCGCCTGTTTGTATTTTTACTCTGTGGTAGGCCGGATTTTGGCTTTCAGCGCCGTCATCGGGAGTAGTGTGGGGCAGTTGGTAGGACATCGCTTAGGGTCACGAAGTGTCTCGGATCCTGGGAGTGGTAGTTCTGTTGTACCTCCGAGAGGTGTTCCAGTAAATATCTATATAAATGTCCTAACATGAACCACGATATAACTATATCCTCCAGCAGGGGCGGACTGAAACAATAATTCAGGCCGGGAATTTGACTCCATCCCAGGCCACTCTGTTGACGCAAACCACCAGACCGGTGCTCCTGGCGACCAGTCCGCCACTGTCCTCCAGCGAGTAAATAATGGCTTCTGTAAAATGACAACCCCAGTAAAAGCTGCAGAGAAAAAAAAACTCGAAACAAGACAAGTACATACAGTTTTTGGAGAGTTCTTGGAAAAGGCTGCAGGATGTTGTGCAGCTCATTAGGGGAGGGCCAAAATGATATTTTGCGCAACAATGGAGAGACTGCAATACATGATTTATTATTCCTTAAATGTAACTGAAGAGGTTGCCGTAGACGTGTGTTTAATACATGGGGCCAGGTTGATTAAAGCGTATGTTAAGATGTATCTTTACGTTTAGCAGTAGTACCGACTTTGTAATCATCACCTCGTGGCACTGCAGATTGTTCAAAAACGTTTGTCGCATATCGTTGATTTCGAGTCTTGGGTAACCACGATGAAAAGAAGCAGATGTGGGCTATCACAGAAAACATGGCAGGCGGTGATTTACTGAGACGTGTTACGGGGGGGTCAAAGGGAAACAATCTGGTGTTTGTCAAGTTCGGCTGCCAGGCTGCTTCACAGCTTTCGCCCCTGTGCTGCACTTCTGCACTGTCCTGTCGGCAGTAATAACTTCCCTTACACCTGACCTTGTTTCCTAATCTAATTTGCTCACTGCATTCATCAGAGTTTCCGCGTAATGGGACGATTAATTATGCTTCCTGGGGCTTGTTTTCTCACTTTCTATGATGATAAACCATGGCAAGATGAACGGCAGGAAAAATATTAACTGCGATCAGGGTGGTATTGTGTTATCATCTTGATTTTTCTGCCCTTTTTTACGTTTATTCAGACGGCTAGCTTTTAGGTCACTAGTTGTAATATATTCAGATTAGATTTTTGCTTAATTCATATTAGGTGAAGTATGAAAACGTATATTTTTGATATTTTCATTTGACAAGGAATAAGGCGTCTAATTCTGACGGTTCGTGCACCCAGCTTCAATTAACCGTTGTACCGTTTTCATTCAGTATAAAGTTTGTCTTGAGGTCCATTGTTCAACGTTCAACAGTATCAGTTCATTTCTGTTTAGAAGAATATCGCGGGTATTCAATTAATGTAGGTCTCTGGTGAGAAGGTTAATGTCCCTTTTTATAGAGGCTGTCAGAGCTCAACAAAGGAAGCAGAATCACAGGGATTTTTTCAAATGTTTTATTTGTTTTTTTTTAAAGTTCTCAAGATTTAGCAATCGTTTAGTCTCACGTATCAATTACACCTTAATGTTAGTTCATGGGGAAAAAACAGTACGTATAGTTTGTTTTAAACGTGGGATTGTTCCAGATTAGTATGAATTTTACTATCCAACAGTGTTTCTAAACGCAATTAACTGATTGCTATAACTATCAATTCAGTCGAACCCACAGTGATTTTTGTTTTGTTATGCCTTATTGTAACATGTGTGTATTATGCCTGTTTGATGTAAATGTCGATTACAGGTACTAAAAAACCTAATATCCATCCAAAACATTTGGGTGTATCATAGCTTTTTCAGTTAATTGATACAAGTCCGCGTTTAGGAGGTTAGCCAGACTGCCAGTTGTACGATTGCCCCCAAGGACAACTTTTATCCCAGAAGCAGCAACATTGGTTAAAAGCAAACTGAACAAAGTAAGCAAACTGAACAAAGTAAACAAACTAAAAGCCCCAATCCGTGCCATGTCTATCATCATTTCAACGGAGTGGGCCATAGAGAGTGGTCACCTTTGATGCAGCTCGACTGCACACGAAGCGGACAAACGTTCTTCAGTTGACCGTGTTTTTAGAGAAGATTATACGATATGGCCGTTGTTTTCGTTTATCTTATCAAAAAAAAAATAAAAAAAAAATACATGCATTCATCAGCACGCGTGTTTACTATGTTATGTGCTTGTAATTGCAGTATTTATCACCATCCCTAAATGTAATTAAAAATCTACTGTACTTCATTAATTTGAACCGAACTCGCACATTAGTTTCTCACGAGCTTTTCATTGGCTTTCTGATTTTATTGGGCATACCAATGGTCAAGTCATATGCGTGGGTGCAAATCCGCTGATAAGAGGATAGCCTATTACACGGACGTCTGCTAGTGGCATGAATGCTCCAAGGACAGCTGTCACCTTAACTTCGCCAGCATTGGTTAAAAGCAAAAAGCAAACTGAATAAGGTAAACAAACCAAAACATCTCGGGCCCCTCGCCCTATCACCACCAGTTCAGTAGTGGGGAAAAAGGGCCCGTCTAAAACACCCAGGCTTAACACAGCGGAGGAACGTTCTGGATCATGTTACTGGAGAAATTGGTACGGTAAGATCATATTGTTATGTTTTATGGAAACGTGAACATTCCAGTGTGTCTCTAAAATTACTTATCAGACACAAATCCGGTTAACATATTTCATAAGGCTCCAAGTATAGGTTTAGTAACCAAGACTAAAAGTACATTGGACATGCCTGGATTTTGCGACATCAAACCTATGTGTGAATTTGATGATGTCCTGAAATTCACTACAAACCCTAAATACTGTTTGCACGAAACGGGTTACCCACGTTTGGTTTAAAAATATAAACACGGACATTTCTCGCTATTTCTTGAATTTGGATAATGTCCCCTTCTTCTTTTCCTTGGTTAAGAATAACAATACATTGTATCCAAACCATAATACCTTCAGGTTAGCTAGCCTATTTGATCCTGTTTGGCATTTGGGTCTAACTCGCAATAAATTCCGAATCTCTGAAATGACACAGATACGAGTTATGTAGTCTGTTTGACTAGATTTTTAAAAATGTTCTGAAAAGAAGAAGTGGAAGATTCTAAAGCGGATTGCCTTTCTTATTTTGCACAGGAAACGGTTCTATCACGACCTGCTGTGTTAATTTACATTTCCAAAGGTGTCCACTTCAGTCACCATTCAGAGTAATTTACTATTGTAATGCATTTTGAGAGATCTACGCGCAGTGGTTTAAAGTGAAATCCATTGTTGAATCAGTTTTTAAAACAAAATCTTTTTTAAATTTACTTTTGTGAACATTCGTGAAAAAAATGTTTTTAAAAAATCGTTGTGTGAACGTTACATACACTGCAAAGCGATGTTATCTTAAGAAATGCGACCTCTAAACTGCAAGTGATGCAAGTGATGTTTCCCTGCTGGTGTGTGTTTTATTCAAACCACATCCCTACAACATTGTCCAATCAAAAATATACTTTCCCTTTAGAAGGGCAATATTAATACGTACACGAATCAAATCGGATCAACTTGGAACTGGTGTAATTACAATATTTAGCCACCGAGCAGCAGCGCGTGCAGTGCAGTTGCATTCACCGGAGGAGGTGACAACACGCGGAGAAGAATCTGTCAAAATGCGAAATTACAATATCACTATTAAACAGGTATGAGGGGGCCGTGTAGGAAATATAATTATTTAACGAATGCATATGAATATATCTTTTATAACAAGTTAACCTGGTTTTATTGTCTGTTTAAGTTAAATGTGATACGCTGTAGATGACTTCTGACATTTACTTTTTTTCCTCAGATATTTTATGTCCTCTCCTTCCTCTCCGGTTCCAGCGTTTGTTTGGGATATGTTTTCAGTCGACCAAGGAGATCTGGTGAATGGGACGAAGCTCCATCAAATTCAAAGAGTAAGCAGTACACTTCGTGCATTTTGAAAAGCGTTTATGTATTTTTGCAGTTTGTGTGTGTAAAGTGCAACTTTACGTCGTAAGTATAGAGAATTCAAAGTCCTTTACCCCTACAACATCCTATGATTGATTCCTCAACAAAAATGAATATTTTTTTTTAAATGAAAAGAAAAAAAGATATTCAGTTAGTTACACTAGTATTAACAAAACAGTTAAACAGAATGTGCAGGATGTGCTCTGATTGGCCTGATGTGTTTTTGGAAAATGTTTTTTTTCATTTTAACTTTACCTCCACCTTAAGAGATGTAGAGGGCTTTTCGGTCTTAACCAGTACTAATGAAGAGATATACATTACACGGTCCGGCTGAAAATGCACGAGGTGTGTGAGGAAGTTTTGTTCATTTTACATTTTGCTTTTACCATAAGAAGGTGTTTTTTTGTTAGTTTGTTTAATCTTTGTCTTAACAATATAATAATGTGTTTCAACCAAAGTACAAGTTTTCTAACATAATTTTTTGCTGCAGATGAACATTATATTGTGAAATTATTGTGTAATATTCAACTGTACTCAGAAAACATTTTGTGGTAAATTGGAAAGAGGCTAGTTCAACACCACTGCAAACAACATAGAATCGAGTTTTGACAAGTTCGTGAGTTCAGCCTCAGACTCAGATATTCTGTGGACCCCCCACGCCCTCCCCGGCAGATGTTAATGGTTGTGTCTGGTTGTAGTTCTTTCAGATTCCCCGTGGATAAGCACATCAGGGTCGTGCAAAAGCAGATGCTTTGAACTGGTTGAAGCCGAACCCCCGTACTGTCGCTGTGACAACTTGTGCAAAACATACAACAGCTGTTGCTCCGATTTTGACGAGCACTGCTTAAAAACAGGTAAGGAACTCAGAGGTTAGCGCCCTTTCTCTCAGTCGTTCAATGGGACCCCATCAACTTTTTCCCTTTAGTTTCTCTGTAATAGGAAAGTAGGGGAAAAAAAAGTCTTATTTTTTCATCCACCCTGAATTACATGCAATAGACTTTATTAGGCACACCATGGAACTGAAGAGAAGTTGAGGAACTAGTTTAGAATTATTATTTTTGTCATTTCCATTTTAATGAAAACAATGTCTGCATATGCTGTTGAATTCTTATTCCCGTTGCAATTCCGGACGATGGTGTAAAATGTGCACAGTTATTCATTGCATCGTGGACGTGCAATGTGCCCGCGTGAAATTCTTGTGGGGCTTCTCCTCCCTGATGGTGCTGTCAGACGACATGCTGCCGGGATACCCGTCTCACACCCATTATTGTCCTCAGCGGGAGGCTTCGAGTGCACTAAGGAACGGTGCGGAGAGACGCGCAAAGACGAGCACGCCTGTCACTGTTCCGAAGACTGCCTGACAAAGGGCGACTGCTGCACCAACTACCGGACGGTCTGCAAGGGTGAGAGCCGGGCAATTCCACCAGCTCGTCATTGATTGGGGGAGTGGGGGCCTCTCGGCGCTTGGGGGGGGTTCACGGACCGTGGTTGACCTATGTGTGCTAAGAACTTATGCAGGATGAATAACTTGGGGCCTCTGAATTGGTTTTTATATTAATAATAATAATAATTGATTTTCATGGCACCTAAAAGTGCTTTGCAGACCGAAAATAAAATGAAAGGTACACGGTAGTACATACTTGCGCTGCATGCTCTACCCACAGTGCAGACACGAGACCGTGCTTGATGGCTTGTTTGTCCCGCAGTGCAGACACGAGACCGTGCTCGATGGCTTGTTTGTCCCGCAGTGCAGATACGAGATCGAGCTCGATGGCTTGTTTGTCCCGCAGTGCAGACACAAGACCGTGCTTGATGGCTTGTTTGTCCAGCAGTGCAGACACAAGACCGTGCTTGATGGCTTGTTTGTCCCGCAGTGCAGACACGAGACCGTGCCTGATGGCTTGTTTGTCCCGCAGTGC
>JAOYSI010019512.1:17176-39692 GCA_025775065.1 Hiodon alosoides | reverse complement strand
GGCTTGTTTGTCCCGCAGTTTAGACACGAGACTGTGCTTGATGGGTTGTTTGTTAGCGTGTTTGCGTTTGTTGATTTCGAGGCCGAGCTCGATGGCTTGTTTGTCCCGCAGTTTAGACACGAGACTGTGCTTGATGGGTTGTTTGTTAGCGTGTTTGCGTTTGTTGATTTGAATACTTTGTTTTCACCAGGGGACACTCCTTGGCTCCAAGAGGAGTGTGAAGAGATTAAAGCCCCAGAATGTCCCGCCGGGTAAGTGGCTCCATTCACACCGTTTCAGATCATGCTCGGTCAAAGGCCATCACCGGCGCTTACGCTATGCCAAACGGAATGTCCCTTCTCTTCATTGCCATGGCATTCCCCGTTTTCCCGGTTTTGCAGTTCATTAGCTGTTGTGCTGACTCCAAGCTTCCCATTTTAAGCTCATCAGAAGTATGGAAAATGGAGTTCCTTCAATTTCGACGAGTAATGAATTCTCCGTTGCATTTCTTTTGGCCTCTGCCCAGTGCTAAACAGCCATGCCAAAGGCTGGGGACCAACCGAAGAAACATTGATTTAATCAAATAAATATCAGGAAGGTGCTAACATCTGTAATGCTGCCAACATTCCTGTGTTAGGGAGACATGCTGTTTTTTCAAACACTCAAATGTTACAACCTGTTTACTTTAAAAAAAAAAAAATCTGTACTGTATTTGGGCAACCGTAAACTGGCGTGTAGTGTAAAATTTTATACGTACTGTTGACAGGTAATGAAACGCTTGCAACTGAGTAAGATAGCTTGATGGAATATATTTCACCTATTCTTCCCTGAAGATTAATTGGTAGAAGATGCTTTTTTTCCAATTCATGACTTGACACAGCTGTGGAGCGCCCCTAATAGCCACCCCCCCCCCCTCCCATCTTTAGTTTTGTCCGTCCCCCTCTAATCCTGCTGTCGGTGGATGGGTTCCGTGCCACGTATATGAAGCGGGGCAGCACAGTGATTCCCACCTTCGAAAAGCTGAGTAAGAAAACATCCTAATTGTGATACGCTGAGCACTGACATAGCGCTTATCCAGTGCAGTTGGATGTGTTAGAACAGTAACTCTTTTATCATTAATAAAAAGCGTGTCGCTGATGTCTTTCCCAAACAACACTTTTAGGAACTTGTGGCACTCACGCACCTTATATGAGACCAGTGTACCCCACGAAAACCTTCCCCAATTTATATACTCTTGCTACGGTACGTGTTCTTCCCTCATCCATAATTGTTTTGGTTTTTTTTGTACTTTCTGCTTTAAATGCCATGCATTTGCATTTCGTTACTGTGTTAGTAATGAGTGATTAGCACCTGTGTAAGTTTGTTATTCTCGTGCAGTTTTTAAAAAATGGATCAATCATTAAGTCGGAAGTGAACTGTATTTTTCATTTGCAGGGCCTCTACCCTGAATCCCATGGAATCGTTGGGAACTCTATGCACGACCCCGTGTTTGATGCCTACTTTAACCTCAGGGGTCGAGAGAAACTGAACCATCGCTGGTGGGGAGGTCAACCGGTGAGTTCCCCTGTGGCCTCTACCTCAGCCCCTTCGCCCCGTGCAACCCGAGAGAGTCCTCTTTATGCATCTGTGAACAATTTGTGCAGAAACTGCCCAGGCGATAACCTCCATGTCTTAATTTAAGGGTCTGAGGAAACCGCACTCTGGAAGATAACTCTATTGAGTGTGTCATGACAATAAGCTCTTGGCTGCAAGAAAACGCAATTGAACACTGGCTTACAGTTTTGGAATAACAAATATATTCTAATACAATAACTTACAGAGTTAACATTAATTATTTATTTGTTTTTCCCTTCCAATGACGATAGATTCATGTTAGGAGCTAGTTAATGCCAAAGTTTTGTTAAAAAGTGTTTGCTGTATATGTTGGTAAACCTTTTATATTTCTTAGGATATTCTGACAAATTGAAAATGTGCCCCCACCCCTCCCTCCCCCCCTTAGATCTGGATAACTTCAGTGAAGCAAGGAGTGAAGGCTGCCACCTTCTTCTGGCCCGTGTGAGTGACCTTTTGTCCTCGAAATATTCTCTGTTATAGATCATTTGTACCTTCTGTTTTTTTTTTCCTGTGGGGGGCGTAAATTAGTGGGCCACAAACCTCACGCCCCCATGTGACTGAAGTGTGAACATCCCCCAGCACCCTGGGCAACGCAGTTTGATGGACGATTACGTTTACAATTAGCCCCTGAATCAAGCCCGTGCTTTGGATTTTATTCCCGGGTTGAAAAGAAGTGCATGTTCTGCACAGGCGGGAGGGCGGGCTAAAGCATTAACACAGCCTGTCCAAAACAGAGACTCCCACATACACAGACACAGGGGCCTTTGACACAGATTTTTTTTCCTAGCGCTTGTTTTGCGAGCAGCAATTTGCACACATTAACATAGTTACATAAAGTGGCTCTGAACCCGGGCAGCCGTTCGTCTCCCTTCAAAACGAGGGACTCCGCCTCAGCTCCTGCGGGAGGCCGTCGGACCAGAAAGGTCTAACTGAGCTCGCTCTGCGGGGAGGTACCCACCCGGCGAACGGCCGAGAGCGAGAGCGGGAGTTTCCTGTGGAGGTTTGACCCGCCCAGCCCCCATCCCATCAGGCGCAGGTCTCCTGGGTGGCGGATGTGGTGTGTAAACGCACTGGCGCTGGTCAGCATGGTGTGGACCTTCAGTGACGAGTGTATTAATAAGTCCTCAGTTTTGTGCAGGTTTCTTTATTATTAACAGATCCTTTCTTGACCTGTACATCACCTGATTAATCACGATGAACACATGAATCACATAACAGATGGTTACTACTTTATTCACCCCCATGGGGAAATTGCGGAAGCTTTTTAATCTTTATGTGGTAGTTCCTAGATGTACAGATGTACTGTTTTTGCTTGGTCTTAATGCCTTTGGCTGTATTTCAGTATCCATTTAAATGTATTGAGGTAGGTATTGATTGTCAGTTTGCATTCATGGTGCAGATACAGGAGGCGACTGCCATCAAAGTAATTTATTTCCATTTTAAACTTGCTTGTGTGCTTTGTGCCTGGCTACAAAACACTTTAAATGTCATTCAGGCGCTTTTGTGTCTGTAAACATGCAGAAACGTCCCACGGTTGCATGTGTGTGTGGATTTAACATGTGTCTTGCCTTGACAGGGCGATACCCCTCGAGCGAAGGATACTGACCATGCTGCACTGGCTTCAACTGCCCGACGGCGAGAGGTCAGTGTTTAGCCCACGCTGCGCCGCGCGCGCGCGTTAGCGGAGCCGCTGAGCTAAAGCTTACGGAGGGTGCAAGAGGAGCGTGTAAAATGAGATTGTAACACAAACCCTCAGGCCCTCTAACCCTGTGGTCAACAGTCCTAACTACACTGCTGGGCCTACCTGGCAAATTTAAAAAAACAAACAGGGGATATACAGGCCGGGGGTTTTCCCCGTAAGTGTTTTAAGGAGGATACTTACGTAAAACCGTCTCACATTCAGGTTCTAATTAGCTTCAAGCGATCACAGACGGTTTACCTTCTCAGGCTGTGGAATTAGGGTCAGGCATGGGTTCTTGGGATGGAATCTTGGGATTTCCCGTTTCTTAAAAATCATTTTAAATGAAACCTAGGAAGCCATGTTACGCGTGGCCCAAGACGCCTGGCAGGAAACAGAATGACAGAAAACTGTTTGTTTTTCTCACATTGTTATTTTGCCGCTATGGAGAACAGTCAGTTATTGGGGTCGAATATAAAATACATTAATTTTATTATAGGTATTCGTTTTGTTTCCAATTTCAAAATGCAAACGGTTGCTAAGAAATCCTATCGGCTGTAAACAGTCCCAGGACTGCAAAAATATGTATTTAAAGAAAATTCTGCTAAATGTAACATGGGCATAGTATTTAGTGGAGGCAAAGGTTGACAAGTAAAAGTCGCAGGCCAACCAGGTAAGTATAAGAGTAAAGTGGGACATTTTATAAATACATTTGCAACTAGGTGTTACTCCACAAAGATATGTTATCTGACCCTCTGGGTGGGCAATACAAAACCCAGCATGCCTTTTGGCTTAATCCCAAGCTCCCCGGGGGAAGCGGTCGGCCGCAGTACAAGGTCAGCACACCTCACAATGGGGCTTGTGTTTCCCTGCGTCCAGACTGGGACTCCAAATCAGTCTGACACCAGCAGAAAGTCTTTAGTGGTCTCCTGGCTTGGTTTCAGCACCGGCCGACCTGGGTCTTTTGTGCCGTTTCAGGCCCTACGTGTACGCCATGCACTCAGAGCAGCCGGATACGTACGGACACAAGCTGGGACCCCTGAGCGGTGAGGTGAGGTGGACCCTGGGGGTGTGGCTGGATCGCTCTTTGTTTAACATCCGCTGTTACCCCTGCTCCAGATGTCCTTTAGAAGGAACGGCGCTTCAAAATTCATTTCTAAATCTCAGTTTTGACAGGAGTTTTGTTTTGTTTTAGTAGGGATTACTCAACTCTTTTAAATCACCCCTCTACAAACAGCTTGACAGGCCTGTGTTTTATGATGCTTGTTATTAAACAGACGAGATCCCACAAAGGATTTGTATGATATAGGCCATTTTGGCGATGGCTTTCCTGTAATGAGCAACAGTGTGTTCTCTTGTGATTTGCAGCTGAACGTCTCCCTGAAAGAGATAGATAAAATCGTTGGACAGCTGATGGAGGGGCTGAAACAGTTGAAGCTACACCGGTGTGTTAACATCATCCTGGTGGGAGACCATGGTAATAAATATCATTAAGTCCTCCCTGCCTGTTGGGTGCGCTGTTGCATGTCACACTAGCTCTTTTTGCCTTCTTGTGGAACAGGTGTGGTCCCCTTTATGAGACGCGTCTGTGGGCAAACAAGATTAATAGGTCTTTTTGCTCTGACAGAGCATCCACAGTATTGACTCACTTAGATAGTGGCTCTAGTGTACTGATAAAGAGGAACCATCTGATACCGGCTTTTGGAACCCTTCTGATGAGATTGCATATTAAGGTCTCATTTCGTCATGCACTGACAAAACGGGATCTAAAGTAAACTTTTTGGTCCCACGATAGAGAAATCTGTAGGCCTATACCTGGTAACGAACCGGCAACACTACAGGGCATAGTTCAATAATACAGAACTTCCAGGACCATTATTCAGTTTATGACGTAAATTCTAATGTAGACAGTGTTTGTTAGCAACAAAGAACTTTTCTAACCTGTATATTGCACGTTGCAGAGAGGCGAAAATGTTTTTTCAGGAAGATGAATACAGTTAATTAATAATTGTTTGTGTGCTTTTTAATCCACTTTGTGTAGCCTTGTTCTTACTCATAGGATGTCTGTTCATGCAGGAATGGAGGAGGCGCATTGTGATAGGACTGAGTTTTTGAGCTCGTATCTCCAAAACGTGGATGACATATTTCTGATACCTGGGTCCCTTGGGAGAATACGCTCTAGATACCTCAACAATCCCCTATGTGAGTACAACTGAAGTGGAAAATTAACGGACTGGACAGCTAATTACTTCTTCAACTGTGATGTTCCAGATCAGCTGTGGTGTTTATGAGCAGATCTAGATCAGCATTGGTCTTCTGCGGATGTAGATCAGCAGTGATCTTGATGAACAGGTCTTGATCAGCAGTGATCTTAAGCAGATCTAGATAAGCAGTGGTACTGAGGAGCAGATCCTGATCAGAAGTGGTTTTGAAAATTGCTATTTTCATAATCTGTTGTGTTTTTGTGGTTTTTGTGTCAATCCATTTGAAGTCTTCTTGATTCCTCAGAGAAAATGTATTGTTAGTGAGAAACAATATTCGTTGCGATCAAATATTTCTTTATTCTGTTTCAGATGACCCAAAGGCAGTTGTTGCAAATTTGACAGTAAGTATTCTCAGTGGTAATTATACTAGGATACTTATACTTCCTTTTTAAACTTGATTTCATATTCACATAAACAATTACTGCAAATATAAGTCAATGTAAGTACGGAATTAATATGTGGAGTAAGCTTTCGATTCTCTAGCCCATGACCACACTGCCAGCACTTCCATCAAACCAAAACTCATAGACAGAAGTGTTGACACATGCGTTTGTGTATGTGTGTGTTTGCTGTGACGTCGGAATAATCCTCGTCTCCCTCAGTGTAAGAAGCCCGACCAGCACTTCAAGCCCTATCTGAAGCAGCACCTGCCCAAGCGCCTACACTATGCGAACAACCGCAGGATCGAGGATATCCACTTGCTGGTGGACCGGAAGTGGCACGTGGCGCGGTATAACGCTCTCCCCTTCCGCCTTTTGTTTTATTCATGTTTCGAATCTTCCTTTTTGTTTTTGGTTTCTTTCTCCCCAATTTGGGAATCGCCCACTGAGAGATGCTAAGGCATCTTAGCTCGTCGCTAGGACACCCTCCGGCACATTCCGGGAGGGTGAGGAAACCCCCGACGACTAGCCTCCTCCAATCCCGGCCGCCCTTCGGGCCACCCGTCTGTTTTCCACACTGCAGGCTACACAGCCTGTGCGGTCGGTTCAGTGGTTATTAGAGGTTCCTCTCAATAGTGCTGCCGGCCTGCGTGCGCCGGGGAAGCCAGTAGGAGAGAAACCCTCTCGATTTATCCCAAATCAGCCCGGTTTGCGCCGCTGTGCTGACCCAGTCACAATGAGCCGGGATTTAACCGGCCCACTCCAGCTCATGGGGCTCTCACCTTTCACATTTTGAGTAGACGGACCACTAACCATGCGTCTACTAAAGCAGACTTTTATGTTGTCATCAACGCCGAACTGAATGGAAATTTCCCTTGGTGTAAACCCATGAGGTAATACCTTTTTAAAATATATGATGAAGAGACCCAAAGCCATATGTAGAATGTGCCCTCTATGGGGGAGGTCTTCTTATTTGGGTTGGCAAGCGACAGAGAAAAATGAAAGGGATCTTTCACTTTTTACAGCATCGATATAGACAGTCTAATCACTGGCACCAGGGCTGTTGGACTAAAAGCTTTTTGAGCTGGGAGTTTTTGCCCTCCTGTATGTGAAGCAGCCTTTTTCAAATGCTTGAAATGAAATGAAGTAGAAATATTTGTTTACAGTAGCTGAGTAATTACGGACTTTCAGACGCTACGTGCTTGCGGGTTTCTTCTTTTAACATTCTCATGGCTTTTTGTGAGAAATCACTGAATTGGGTCACCTGAGTTTGTAGGGAGTAAATCGTAAACTTCAGTAATGGCGCTTAAATTTACTTAATAGTAACTTGAAAAGTTATATATCTACTAACCAAACCAGCGTTTCAAAGGTCTCGGCGAGAAAAATTTCAACTGTCAAATTATCTTTGAATATACTTTAACCCTGTTCACCCCATTAGTCCGTAATTGCTACACTCCATGCATTTGGAAATTTTTATTGACGTTTTTGACTTACTTTAGGCCCGTGTTGATTCACGAGAGTTTACTTAAAAAGAACACGGCCTACTAGTCTGATAATTTGTTCCCCCTGTTGTCCGTGTGGCGGTCCACACAAGGGAAGTCAAAGGAAAGAAAAGTCTGTGTAACTCAGATACAGCCACTGTCTGCGGAGAACCGTTCGGTAATGAACTATCATTGTCCTTACAGGAAAGCTCCCGAGGGCAAGAAGCACCCTGGGAAGTGTGGTTTTTTGGGCGACCATGGTTACGATAACAAGATCAGCAGCATGCAGGTAGGCTGTTTTTATTTTATTGTTATTTTTTGGAGTTTTTGCAGTCGCACGCGTTTATGGTTACGTCACCATTTTTGTTGTAGGTGTCAGTCGTTCTCTGTCTCTGTCAGCGTGAAGTCTTATTCATGGCGCGACACTTGTGCTTTTTCAGACTATATTTCTGGGCTATGGACCTAGCTTTAAATTTAAGACAAAAGTGCCTCCGTTTGAAAACATCGAACTTTACAACATCATGTGTGGTAAGGATCTACTAAAGTTTTTTCATTATTAGGTCACTTTGTGGGGGGGGGGTTCCGTATTAAAATTCCCTGCCTCGCTCCTCCGTTTCCCACCTCAGTACTCCAACAAACATTGTTTCCTCCGTCTCAGATCTCTTGGCTTTAAAGCCCGCCCCCAACAATGGGACCTACGGCAGCCTGAACCACCTGTTGAAAAGCCCTTCCCACAAGCCCACCATGCCTGAGGAGGTGTCCAAGCCCAGCTCGTCTGTCCCCGCCTCCTCTATCACTGATGATTTGGGCTGTAGCTGTGATGATAAGGTGGGCACCAAGCCCAGTCCTGACAACCCTCCCCTAGATATAGATTGTTGAACACAACCGGTGGATTTGTTGCATTTGTAGCACAGAAGTGAACCAAATTGATATGGGGAAATGACTAACCTATCGGGGGGGATTTCACCGTGACTTTTTTCCCTGCCTTTCAAACCTTGAATTCATTTCCACGAGTCAGTTTGGCTGCTCCTCTGATGCTGTGAATTTCTGGCTCTGAAATACATTCCACTGAGAGTGTGCAGCCCTGATACAGCTGGGCTGTGTGAGCAGATTCCATAGAGGAAATGATAGATCAGCCAGACTTGAATGGATTTTGATTCGCTATTTCTATTTCTGTATATGTGTAATGTATTACTTACTATGCACCATACGTTTTTTCTCAGTTGTTTTTGATAGAAATGTGTTTGCGTTAAACGTGTTATATCTTGCCTTGTTTTTGTTCCTGATGTCCACTGGACTCCTGCTTATGAAATTGTTCTTGCGAATGACGTGATTGTTCTCGCGAATGACGCGATTGTTCTTGTGAATGACGTGATTGTTCCTGTGGAGAGATGCCGTTCCCTTGCGGGAGACTTTCACCTGTAATCTTTTGCAGTTGCGTTCAAAAAATAGGGGGCAGAGAGCTTTGAAAATCACCCTTGTAAGAAGCTATAACCAGGAGTCACTGTGGCTCTGTCTGTTACAGAACAAAGTGGAAGAGCTCAATCTGCGCCTGAAGCAAGCTTTAGATGGTAAGGCGTCTGGCCTTCGCAGTTTCTCCTGATGTGGAATTCATGAACCGCGCGGTGATTGCAAATGCGAGGAGCTGCTTGTGGTGGTGGTTGAGTTCCACACACAATGACGTAGTTCAATTGTCAATTCATCTCCGTCCTTCGTATTTTGTCATTTCAGTTCAGGTTTCAATTGGTCTTCAGTGTCCTCAGTCAAGTGCTCGATCCATGTGTGTTTTTTTGCCTTGACTCTTCACAGGCAGCAGGAATCTTCCGTATGGGCGACCGGCGGTTATGTTCCGAACAAAATACAGTATTCTGCACCACACTGACTATATCAGTGGGTACAGTGAGACCCTGTCTATGCCTCTGTGGACATCCTACACGGTGTCCAAACAGGTATGTCATCCAGGTATTTCTAACACTGATAATACCGTGACTGCTAAGCTCAATGTTTATTTAGCATTGACTTTTTGACCACATGCATTTCTCCTCTCACTCGGGTTAAGGAGACAATAATCAGATTGTACTTCGTTAGCCATTAACTGCGCTGATTTTAAATATGTTAAGAGTGAGCTTGTTTGAGGGATTACAAGACAATTAGTGCAATCGTCCCTTTTTCTTCGACCCAATTGGATATTAACATAATGAAAGTAATATATCGCTTTGTGTAACACTAAAAGTGCTATATTAGTGTTGGTATAGGTTTCACAGATACATGTGTGTGTTTTGTAGGTAGATGTCACACCTCTCCCTGATACCTTGAGTACCTGTGCAAGGCCTGACATCCGCGTGCTTCCGGCCTACAGTCAGTCCTGCTCGGGCTACAAGGCCGACAAACAGATCTCCTACGGCTTCCTGTACCCCCCACGTGAGTTCCTCTGGCCGGCCCGCAGACTCCTCCCAGTGTGAGAAAAATGTACCAAAGACAGGCTAAAGACCGTTTCATGTCCACACAGAGCTGGCCTCCTCCTCCGAAGCACGATACGACGCACTCCTCATCACGAACACGGTTCCAATGTACCCAGCCTTCAAGAGTAAGTGCACCGTCCCACAAACCATCAAAAATCGTTCTTTCTTTGAGTGCACATCCTATGATATACCATCATCCTATGTTTTATTGAAGGTGTTGTGTGTGTGTGTGTGTTTATTTTAATGTTTATTGGATTCTTTTATAAAACAATGAAACCAAAGTTTCTCCAGGTAGTAATCATTTTAAAATCCAAAACAATGGGAACAGTTCTAAATGCTGCACTCACTGAGTCCAAGTCTCATGGGTGAGGGGGTTGGGGCTCTTAGTGCCAGGCCTCTCAGATTTGCTCTGGACCTGAAAGAGGGCCACTGTGTGCCTGCCACTTCTGGACTTTGAGGAGGCAAGCACTGGTGACCCTTTCACTGGAACGGGTCCAGCATTGTACACATGAGCAGACTCACACAAACACACTTTCCCTCCACCCCCAGCTAGGTCGGGTCGGTGTGTTTAACCTTTGCCTTTAAGTGCAACTTCCAAGTAAATGTCCCATTTAGCAAAACCTCAAGTTTGCAAACCCACACACACACACACACACACACACCCGACACACCCAAATACACACACACACCCCTGATACACCCACACACACACACACACACCCGACACACCCAAATACACACACACACCCCCGATACACCCACACGCACACACACCGCTGACACACACACACACACACACACCGCTGATACACCCACACACACACACACACCCGATACACCCACACTCCCACACACACACACCCCCGATACACCCACCCACACACACACACACACACACACACCGCTGACACACACACACACACACACACACACACATACACCCACACACACACATACACACACACCGCTGACACACACACACACACACACACACACACCCAGCACGAGGCCTTTCCCCAGTTGCACTGACCTAGCCCCATGTGCCTTAAATGTTCCCACAGTTAAATCTCCCACAGATGATGTTTCCTGTGCTCTCAATGCTGTGAGGTTTCCTTGTGGAATGCCGTCAAAAGTCCCACTCTCCTCTCTTGCTTTCTCCAGAGGTGTGGAACTACTTTCAGAGGACGTTAGTCAAACGGTACGCCAGTGAGAGGAACGGGGTCAACGTTGTCAGTGGGCCCATCTTCGACTACGACTACGACGGCCTCCGAGACACAGCCGAAAAAAGGAAGCAGTAAGGGACTTTTTTAAAACGCTGCTTCTTGTTAGAAAACTACAATTCTACACCATTCTACACTAGAATTCTACACCAGCCTTAGTTTGTTCATATTTTGCTGACCTTATTTAGAATTTTTTTAATTTTTCACATTAAAAAGGTAATTTTAACAACTCATCCAGAATTTCTGATAGAGTCCTGTAAATAAAATACAATTACTATACTTAATAGTCGTAATTTAGGTGATGAAGAAGAATGCTTTTTGAAGGAAGTTAGGGAAAGATAAGATTTTGGTCTTCAAAATGATGATTTCTGACAGAAAGCAACTTTATTTGTTACTTTTGAATTTCTTACTCTCAGTGCACTTTCATCGAAGGTCCTAGGGATTAGAGAAACTATAAACCCTTTAGCGCCACCTAGTGTTTCAGGAGCTCCAATGCAGCCACTTGTCAGCCCCGTGTGTTCGCAGCCACTGGTGCTGTTCCACTGCAGTAAATGGGCCTTTGCGTGTCCACCCCCAAGGTATGTGAGTGGCACAGCGTCCATCCCCACCCACTACTACAGTGTGGTCACCAGCTGTCTGGACTACACGCAGGCTGTGGACACGTGTGACGGCCCGCTCAGTGTCCTCGCTTTCGTTCTTCCCCACCGGCCTGACAACGACGAGAGCTGCAACGTGAGTCCCCGGGCCGTGCCGTTTCACACCTTTTCATTCTCATGAAGCGATTGTGGGCCGCTCCTGTTACACACATGTCATAGCGGGTTCCCTGTGTTCTCATGTGAGCTGTGACCTCTTTGTACATACAGACTGTCGTGCTAATGTTTGCCTCTCATATAAGCACGTTTTGTGTACGTGTGTGTGTGTGTGTGTGTTGAGGTGTGTGGGCGTGTGTGTGTGTGTTGAGGTATGCGGGCGTGTGTGTGTGTGTTGAGTTGTGCGGGCGTGTGTGTGTGTGTGTTGAGGTTTGCAGGCGTGTGTGTGTGTTGAGGTGTGTGTGTGTGTGTTGAGGTTTGCGGGCGTGTGTGAGGTGTGTGGGCGTGTGTGAGGTGTGTGTGTGTGTGTTGAGGTGTGCGGGCATGTTTGTGTGTGGGCGTGTGTGTGTGCGTTGAGTTGTGCGGGCGTGTGTGTGTGTGTGTGTTGAGGTGTGTGGGCATGTGTGTGTGCGTTGAGTTGTGCGGGCGTGTGTGTGTGTGTGTGTTGAGGTTTGCGGGCGTGTGTGTGTGTGTTGAGGTGTGTGTGTGTGTGTGTTGAGGTGTGCGGCCGTGTGTGTGGGTGAAGGTGAGCACTGACACTGCCCGTTGTTGATGACTGACAGAGCGCGGAGGAAGAATCGAAGTGGGTGGAGGACCTGATGAAGATGCACACGGCCCGAGTGAGGGACATCGAGGTCCTTACCGGCCTGGACTTCTACCGCAGGTCCAGCAGGAGTTACCACGAAATCCTCTCCTTAAAGACTTACTTGCACACGTACGAGAGCGAAATATAAGACACCAGCCCCTCCCCTGCTCATCGCTCATAATTAGGTGTATATTTTTATACAAGTTCTAATATTTATTGTTCTTCAGAATGTTTAATGGTGGCTAGCATTCAAATTCTTTGTAACTTCATTTCACTTTATTTTTTTAATTTTATTTTTTTAAATAACGAGCATGGATGGACCTCTTTTATAACTTGTAACTTTGTAAGATTGTTTTTAATTTTTATCTGGAATTTAAAGTTTGTGAGAGGAGTGTCTTATTTGTGGTCGGGAGCTTTGATATAAGCCCGTGGCGAGTGGAGGGAAGTCAGTACTGTACACAGTGACCTTCAACAAGGAGCTGCGTTATTGACCTATTTTTTTTGTGCTATAACCGAACACGCTGAACCAAACTTTTACTCAATCGAGTTAACTTCTGTTCGCGGTGACCTCGGAGCTCTGTCCAAATTATCTGTGCCTTTGACTCAGTTTCATTACTGACCATTTTTATTTTTTTTAAAACGGCTTGGCGTTATTCTTAGCTTTGGAGTCTAGCTTTTGGAGTTTTGGAGTTAAAAATGAGATGAGAGTTTGCAAGCCGTTTGCTACTATAAATGTTGGGCTAGGCCCTCAGTCAAATTTATTTATACGCCTACGTACGTTTTATGTAATTTTATCTGTTAGAAATAAATATTTACCATTCCCTCTAGTGTAAATATGCCCAAAATACATTCTGCTCTGTTCTGAAATTAAGTGTTACAGAACGTTACACTCACCAGCATAATGTTTCTAATCAGTTATAATTATGAGGTGTAGTATCTTTAAAAAGTTTGCTGTAAAACTGATTAAACATGTAAGCTATGGGCTCTGTACCTTCTTGTTTTTTTGTTATGGGTATTAGTACTATAACTCTTTTTAATTAATGCTATTTGATTGACTTTATGATTCAGGCGTCTTAACAAATAAAGCTGGGTTACATTAGCTTGAAAACCTTGTTTGTTTACTGCTAAACGTCACAAGCTTTTATTTTCTCGTTTCTAACAAAAGCAAAAATGTGCTCGGTGTGTATATAAAATGTTTTTTTAATTTAGTGTATACTTTGTGACATTGTAATGTCAGAAATTATTGGAACTATAATGAATACTATATGATGCCAAAAAGCATGGGTGTAAGCTTTAAAAAAAAATTTTTTTTTTTTATTATGCATGTTGTCGTTTGCCCCTTGAAGTATTGTTCATGACCACGATTGCGATGTATTGTTGGTAAGCTTCCCCATAAAACTGTTGTGGCTTTATCTGTCTATCTATGGAGTCAAATCAGTTTAATAAAGTACATTGAAGTCAGATCCATAGAGCCAATATTTTATTCCGGCGATGCTTAGCCCAGAAAGCATTTGGTCCATGAATATATTGGAGCAAAACTGGTCATTCTCTGCCTTGGCAAATTTTTTGTACTTACTTTCACTCTTTCGATTGTCAGCGCCTGAGTGCGGTTACCATTAGTGAAACCACATCCGGTCCGTCAGTCCAACTCTGGGCGTTTTCCCAGGATTTGAGGGTGTGGCCCCAGGCTGCGTGCCACACACTGGGTTTTATCTATAAGCATTTGAGCGTCATAAGCAGCATTTGAAAGCACCAAGAGAGGATACCCCAGCTTCCCACCTGAGCATTTTTTCTTACTTAATGTAATTAATAAATTGTACAATCCACATATTACCCTTTCTTCTCGTCTCAAAAGCAGCGGTAAAACGGCAAGCCTATGCAACATTTTACCCTCCCTGCCAAATTACTTTGCCGTCATTTGGGCAGGGAAGATTTCTTCATATTTTACTCAGTGGAAAATATTTGCGCTTGTGGGGGGAAAAGTACACATTGACCCTTCCACCACACCCATTTTCTGCGATTAAATTCTAATTATCTACAAGATTGCCCCAAGGAGATCACTAATTCACAGTTTGACTCTCTCAGACATTCGCCGAAACAGTGCCTTATTCATTAATAAATGAGTCCTTCTCAGATGAGTTGTGGGAGGTCTGGTGCGACTTAGTGTACTGCGTTCTTGTGGACGACCTCTCACAAGTATTTGTTCTTTTTTGTGATCTCGGGATACAGTGTTAGTACCCCTTACATAACCAGTTTCATAATGGTATCTGTGCTCGAACGTAGTTTTTTTTTTTATGGAAGCAATGTTTGTTCTGTGTGTTTGTGGATGTGTTTGATTTGTTATTTCTATACTACTCTCTTGTTTGATCAAGGGTGAAAGTCCTGAGTGGCACTTCACATTAGACCAGTGCTTTTCAATAAGTTTCAATGAAGTGGAAAAATGTACGGTTTTTAAACATTTAAAGGATACGTGTCTTAAGAACAGCTGCATGAGACAGTGTCTATGAAAAATCAACTGAAAAACTGCTTATTTTCTTGGAGAAAAACCAAACAAAAAAAGAACAGGCAGTATTTGAGACCAGACAAAATTTTTGTTTAAGCAGTACTGAGAAAAATTATTTGCACCCTGTCATTTGTTCGGACATCAAACATGGAATCTTCAGGTGTGAAAAAAACGATTGCCCCCTCCAGTTAACTCTACCCAATTAAAAGGATCATTAGGCTCAGCTGTTTGATTATTCTGGTTAAAAGTCAGGCTAGCATTGTCCAAGCACTGCCGATACAAATTCTACCAACATTGTCACTTACTATCAGAGTGAAGTTGTCAGCACTAAGATCCTGGAGCCATGGAAAAATCAAGATAAATTCCCATCACCCTTGGTAAATAGTTGTTGCTGCTGTCTGGAAAGAGGAAAAAAGCCGTTTATAATATGGTCAGAGCCATAGAGGAGAAATGTAGATAGTTTGGAGAAGTTCTAAATCTTTCCAGGAGTGGCAGTCCTGCCAACATCTCTTCAAGAGCAAAGCAGAAGAAAAATATGAATGCTCATCTCAAGTTCGTCACAAGCTCGTCTCAAAAAAGTACCTGGATGGTTCTGGAACAATGTTCTTACGGCAGATAAGTGTCGGCAGATAAGTGGTAAGTATGTCTGGCAAAAAAAACAACTGATACCAACAAGGATGTTGGTCAAACCTGGTGGTGATAGTGTGATGGTTCAGGGATACTTTCCTACCTAAGACACCTTGCCGTCATTGTTTGAGCTGAATCTGAAGCACAGCTGAGTCATGCAGCAAGACAATAATCCGAAACACACAAATAAGCTCAGAATAGTAACTTGTTAAAGAACAATACTTTTGGATTGATGAGTTTTGGAATTTCCTAGTCAATGTCGAGACCTGAACCCCATTGAGATGACAAGACAGGATCTAAAACGACCATTTTTTTACTCAAAACCCCAAAATGTCATTAAGTAGAAACAGTTTTGCATGGGCGAGTGAGCCAGTGAGTAAGAGACCAATCAATGATTACAGGAAATGTTTGGTTGCAGTTATAGCTGTTAAAGGTGGCGTAACAGGTTATTTATTCTAAGGGGGAGATTATTTTTTCATACATAGGTATTGGCTGTTGCATACCTATCCTTTATGGATAAATGAAACAAGAATCAAAATGCGTCTTATTTGTTCACTAAATATCCCAATTATCTGTTATCTGATTAGAAACACCCTGTTTTGTCAAAAAGGGTTGCAAAAGGAGACTTTTCATGTACACTTACTCCACCTTGTGGTCATCGGTTAAATAAGGAAACCATTTAGTTCCACTCCTTATATTAAGTTTTCTCTTATTTTTCAACGAAAGTGGTGGCAACAACAACATTGCTACTACTACTAATAGTACTAATAATAAAAATAATGTTAATATGAATAACTTATTAGGGGATTAAGGGATTGAGCCAGGACTACTTTTGGGTTGCTCACAGAAGTCCATTTGTGAACAGTTCGCAGGGCTAAAAGCATTAGCCAAAACTTTATAAATGACGTGTCCTAAGAGAAAATCCTTATTTAGCATAATTAATATAGCGCACGTAAATCAAAATCCCTTCAGAGAACAAGGCGCAGGGCCGTGTCCATACTTTTTTGTAGGGGAAGGTGTCCAAAAACTGATTTGCCACAGATCCCGTTTTAAATTTGATTTCCAAAGAGAAGTTTCCGGCATTACTTAGAACAGTCAAATTCTTCAATGAATTCTGTCTCTTGTCCAGTTACTGTCTTTGATTCTAACAAGTCTTTGGTGCCAGAGGACATACAGCGGCAACAACATAAAACTATTGTCAGATTTGTGAAGCAATCCTAACACCTGTGCAAAGGTTATTATAGCATTTTAGCAAATTGTTCCACAGTGTAAATAATAAGTATATTTAATTATTTTTAATTATCCAAGCAGATGTAGCAGGGACAAGCCTGGCCAAACACCAGAATGTTGTACAAGTTGATGAGACCACAGAGCATTCAAACGAAGGCCAGAAAAAATGGTATAGTAACATGGTAGTACTAAGAAAATACAAACTCTGCAGTTTTCAACCTCATAGCGTGAAGGGCCCTTGGCGCCCAAATGTTCCAATATACTAACACCTATATCAACATAATGTGAAAAAAGATTAACTATAAATGCAGATAGACTCTTATTTATGTTATTTTATCAACAGATTTGTAAAAAATTTTACACTTTTTTCTTTCCAAAAGGTGAATTATAAAATATGTCTGCTGTGAAAATCTGGATTTTTTTTAAAGTATAATGACAAATTGAAGCTTACAACTGATAACATTTTATAAGATTATAGTCATTGTCAGACTATTTTATGATAGCTAGTTGTATTGTAATAATAATGACAGTAATCGGAGACTAGTGGTTGGCGGATGTATACATGTAATTTTACAATATTGGAATACTTCTTGTCAATTGCTGTATACTAGGAAAGAGACAAATAGATTTGTTTTTATAGAAAAAAATATATATTTACTGCCAAAGAGAAGCAGCATTATAATATTTATCATTGCTTTAAAAAGCTGTGTATAACAGGACCCAATAGAAAACAGTAAACATACATACTGTTGCTATTTACACAAGTTCACAAAATATGAAAAACACATTGTCTTACATCTTACACAAAATCAAACTATACAGCAGGTATTTGCATCAAAGTTTCCTTGCTATTACACGGTGGAGAAGCAAGGCATGCCCCTTAGAACTCCGGCTCGTCTTGGGGGGGGGGGGGTGGTTCACTGCAAAGCCACGGGAGAGGAAGAAGGGAGAGTCGCACTAGTTTGCAACTGACTCGATGCTGACCGGATCAGTACTCAGTGCCATCAAGTCATCGCTCAGAACCCCGGTTCTCCTTATATCTTCCCCCATGGTGGCAGGTCCGGCCTAATTACACGCACTAACACATTGGCCAGGATTCAGCCACGCAGCAATGAGCCCTTCCCATACCGTATTTATCTTTGACTTTCAAACAACTTAAAAAATAACCACAAATGGTCTGACAGCCTTGTTGTGGTGTAAGTTTAAGTTTAAAGGCCCTCAAATTGTTAATGAAGCCAGGAAGGGAATGAGCAAATTTTGTTTCTGAGGCCGTAAAAAAATAAATTAACACAATAAGTAAATCGACAAAAATATTGCATCTTTGCATGCATAAAAACATGCGCAGCATGTCTAGAGTAGAACTGCTGCAGTAATTTTCACGTGCATGTCACCAGCCGAGCCTGGGCCTCACACCTTCATGCCGCTGTAGGCGGGGTCAGACGGCTGGTAGACAGTGTTGTCCTGTGGGCAGTGGTGGTGGCAGGCGCAGGTGTTGATGAACATCACCGGCTTCTTCAGCACCTTGCCCCGCGGGCACTGGAACTCCACCTGCGCCGTCTTGGTGCTGTGCGGCGTGCAGCAGCGGCCGTCGCTGCATGCGCCGCAGTAGCGCGGCTTGTAGGCCTGCACGCTGGTGCAGTTCCTGAAGGTGAAGTGGACGGGCATCTGGCTCTTCTTGGTTCTCAGGCACTTGTTGGCTTTCTGGAAAGAGGGAAAGAAAAACGTGCAATGTGATTCCTGCGCCTTCAGTTCGAGGCTATCTCTGCTTCCTGAAGCCAGGCTGCGTGATAAACAGGGGTTTGTGTTGCCTGTGCTTGCTCAGCGTTCAGTGCCATGGGGCATGCGGCTTCCCTCCGTCCCCAAGACGTACCTTTGGCTTGTCTTGCAGCATGTCACATGGCCTGATGACGCAGAGCCGGCTCTGTTTGACCATCTCGCACCGCCGGTTCCTGTTGGTGACCCGCGTGGACACGCCCAGCCCACAGGTGCGCGAGCAGGCCCCCCACTCGGTGGTCTGCTCGATGCAGTTATGACTGGTGTCGAAGCCCACCGTCTCCTCCTGCCTGTATGCTGGATTACACGGGAGGAACAGAGGAAGCATTTTAAAACTCAGGTAACTACTTGACACGCTCATGAGAATTGGCATTATTTGATCTAAGACTTTTGTTTTAATGTTGGATTAACAGTTCAGAGATTAACAGAGATTGTGATCTGGGGTTTAGCTAAATGAAGAGAGCATTAAAGTAGAGTAAACTGCATTGTTTTATTTTTCACCAATGATAATATCAGACTTTACTACGAAAACCCCTTTAACGACTTAAAAAAACGACTTTTCTTAGTCTCAGGCCTACAAGCTCAGCTACGGCAGATTCTTAAGATTCCCCTGGAAGAAGATAAAAGAAATCACACGACCACGTGAGTGAACTTTGGCTGCACCGCAATTTCCACGTAAAAACCCTCTGTGCCCTGTGTGCTCTGCGTGCTGCTGCTCGGCCCACAGAGAGGAAAGCAGCGCCGTTGGTTTTAGGCGCGCTGGCACCGGGGGGCGAGTAGCGTCAGCGCGGGGCACTCACCAGCCATGGCGAGACCCCCCAGGCTGCTGGCCTCGGCCTGGGCGTGGCACACCCACTTCTCGCAGCACTCCCCCGGGACCTGCACTCTCTGGGGGGCGGGGCAGTCTGGCCCGGGAAGCATGACGTCCAGGTTGCAGCGGGGCACGCAGCCAATGTGGCCGTCCTGGCACACGCACTGGTACTTGCAGTTGGGGAAGAAGGTCTCGCCATTCTGGTAGACCGAACCGTCCAACAGGCAGATGTCCCCTTCACGAGCTGTCAACAGGACAAAGAAGAAACCAATGGAGCTGTTAGTCTTGATCACTGTAAAAGAACTACAGAAATAGACCTTTGTGTTTTACCCAGGTCAGATTCAAATCCTAAGTGGGGTAACTATGTGTTCCCATAAGCAAGGAACTCAGGCTCGAACTTTTCAGTAAACATCCTGCTGTATAAATAAATAATCAACTAAGTGTGATTTGGTTATTCCAGATAGCAATGTCTGCTAAGAAACAATATATAACAACTATAACCTGACACATAATTAGGTATTCAACTGGATTATTATACAGTGGTACTTATTTGATTATAGTTAGGGTCAGCCAATATGATTTGGATTTGGAAAATCTAGAGCCTTTGTTTATACCTAGGTCATAAGGCTGTTCCGTGGATTACTACCAAGTAATCTGCTTTTAAAAGAAATTTAAAATATGAATACACCATGCAAACTTTAAAGGGGCCGGGGGTTAAAGCAGTTTAAATAATAACTAATTTTACATTACTAATCTTACATTACTTAATTCCCGGGCTTTCGTCCAATTTAAAAATATTGCATGTATGAAAAAAAGAGCAAATCTCGGATTTAAACAAGAAACTTCTGGTTGAAAGTCGTGGTAATTACACCAAACTTCTGTCATCATTGCGCTATGCTGTCATACTTTAGCCATCTCAAATTTGTAGTTTCGCCTGGTAAAGGAAGCGGAACTTCAGCTCGAACTACACATCACATTTATTTAATCTCCGCCAACCAACCAGTATGGGTGGTGGGTCGTAGATTATACTTTAAAGTTTCAAATTAACAATTCGATAGTTAAATGTTCGTAGCACAAACATTAACCTTTAAAGCGTCGATAAACGCGCAATGAGTACCCATACTTACCCATGCATACACCTGTCCTCTTTCGAACATCGGCTGTATAATCACATTTCAGACCTTTCCGCGTATCACAAGGATTTATCTCCGAACAAGCTTCCCCTTTTTGTCTAGCGCACACAAGACAGCAGACGCAGTCGTCAAGAACTAGCGGGACGCCGGGTGCGCACATCGGCGGCTCCTCCGGGCAGCGGCACCGGGACGGGCACGACTGTGCCCATGTGGAACATAACTGGAGCCAAGAAGACAGAATTTTGTAAGCAGTCGGTTCAAACTTCTTAACATTTGTGCATTTAGAGGTAAGAATTTGATTGTGGTAGATTGCTGAATAAACTTACCTGTGCTGAGACATAGAAAACAAAAAAATGTAAAACTGTCTCCAGAAGGTCCCGCATCTTTCGACGATTTGCCACTTGCTTTTTAGTTTAGAATTGTGCTACTCTCGTTGGCCTGATCACTAAGATTCCCCAATACACCGTGAACAGGTCTGCAAGACAATTTATACAGACCGTCACACGAGGTCATTGAGTAAGGGGGAAAAAAACGGAAATCTCTGAGTCAGGGATAACTGGCTCCCGATTGGACGACGACAAAGATTCGGAGTTACATTGCTTTGTAAGAAAAACTAAGCACACTTGTGCCAATTACAGAAACTGAAAATATGGAATAGACCTTCTGTCTTCACAACACCATAGTTCTTGTGTTTAAAGTAAGCATATGTGATGGAATTTAAGTGGATTTCTAAATTATATAAAATCTGTTATTTTAAGTTTAGTGACCAAAAATCTGAAAGGGATCAAAATCAATTGTTTACAAATATTTATCACCACTTACTGTATTGCTGTGACTTTTCATGAATGTCTTTCAACAATGCTTGCTTTATTGATTGTGCACAATTGGCTGGGGCTTTATAGGACATCAAACCCTAGAACGGAATTGTTAACTAAACTGACCCCAGCATTCTCAGGTGCAGGCTGTCAGTTAATACCAAATCTTCTAAAGTTATGGAGTGGTAACTAAAAGTCTTATATGAGTAAGTATGGACTAACAAGGATTTTTTTTTGTTTTAACTTAGAGTTCAGGAACACAGGGAGAATGAGAAATCACTCTGCAGTGACGGCTACAATAAAACCAAGCCATTGTTCCAAAGTGTCAGGCATATTTGTTTCTATGAGACAGATTATTGGAGAGGATGCATGTCAGTTACTCCGTTGCCGGGACGTTGTAGAGCAGGGAACTGTCGACAAATGCAAGGATTGCGGCATTATAAAATGCACATGCTCTGATGTGACAGATTTGTGCCTTTGGAAAGAAGAGAATCCAAAATGCTAATGGAATCCTGGTGTGGGAGTTTCACCTTACTCTACTGTGTTTTGCACACATCGATACAGACAGATGTGGTTTTCCTTTTAAGCCGTGTTTGGTTTGTGTGTACAGCTTTTTAGAGTGGGCATTCGCTACACCTGGCCTGCATGCAATATTTGATTCCACATTCTTCCCATTCTCAATTTATTTTATGGTAAAATCTCTTTGAAATATCGAACCCCCCAAGTCTTCCAAAAATGCAAAATCCATCCAATCCCATTTCACATTCCTGGCTGAAGAACATATGCAGGAATGCAGCTGATAAATTACTCGTGCGCTGGTGGAGCCTAAAGCCCGTGACATGATTCACAGCTAGTCAAATAGTTTCACACTGGAAGTTGAAAAATGTCCGACTTCACAGTTCTGTGTTTGCTGACTGTGTCTGGTGGTGTTTCTCTCGGCTGTAAGCCTGCAGATTGTGCGTCGAAGCAGCACATGTCACAGATTTTGGAAGGGGTCTTTATTAATTTAATTTTAATTTTAAGCATATTAGGTGTCATCGGTGGAGAAATTATAGGCCACAGATTTAATTTTACTATTATTATTATTATTATTATTATTATTATTATTATTATTTTTATTATTATTTACAATGCCTGACAGTGTTTTTTCT
>JAOYSI010019512.1:0-11335 GCA_025775065.1 Hiodon alosoides | reverse complement strand
TCCATGCTTCGCGTTGCCGTGCCTTGCCATGAGTGCACCGCGTTGCCCGTGCCTTGCCATGGGTGCACCGCGTTGCCGTGCCTTGCCAATCACATGAAGGATAATTGTGTATTTTAAAGGTCTGTTCCAAGACCAGTATTCTCGGGCAAAAAAGTATTTATTTTTCTGTCTATAACATGGTGTGAGTAATCTGTGCTTGATGACAGGTATACACCTAAATATAATCTCTGCCTTTGTTTGTTTATCTCACACTGTGTGATTAGCTTCCGGACCTCTATTTGAAGTGTTAACAAAAAATGAATGACATATAAAAGTAAATATTATGATTATTGAATTACAGATCAATGCAAAAAAGCTTTCTAGTAGTGATAGGTCTGGCTATTTATCGGTGATGTGGCTATGTACGTTTCAGCGAGGTCTAACTTGATAAACAGACCTTATGCTATTTGTGCTTCTAACTTTGGCAACGATCGCAGCCATAAACTTTGGTGTGACCCCGAGAGAAGACTCGCAGAGGCACATTTTTTCTTTTGTAGATTTATTGACCTTTTCTTGGTGTTTGTTGGCAACCTCTTCTTGTTTGACTGAGCAAAAATGTACTGTGGTACACCCAAGTTGTATTTCATGCCAGAGACAAAAGCTAGAACGGAAAAGGTCAGAAGCTTATTGATGTTGCTACAAGGTTCATTAACCTGAAGTCATGATGGGAGTTACAGATCTTCAAAGCTACTCGTCTGCGTTTCCCTCCCCGGACTGCACAGCACTCCAGGGCGACGGACAGAGCTGTCCCTCACGATGCAGAAATGTGTTTTTCTGCATTACAATTTACAACGCTCTCCCGCTCGCTGTTTGCACTGCACGCACCAGCGGTTGTGAAGAAAGACAAGCGGTTTTGAAGATCTGCAGGGACTTTGTCTGCTGGGGGAAAGCGTCTGGTGCCACGTCCCGTGTAAATCATCCAACGCGCGGCCCCGGCTGATGTTCTTGGCGATTTGGCTGCGTCGGAAAGGCGCACCGCAGTGGCCAGAGCTGTTTCGGCCGCGGCTGAAGAAAAATGGGAAGCGGCCCGCCAAGAACAATGTTTGAGGTCTTTTTTCCCCCCTTCGTTAGTGAAAATGTATGTCTGTCCTTACGTGGACCCTATCATAATATTAGCCAGGGGTGTGGGCAAGAGGAGCACAGATCAGTGCTTGAGACGACCAGCCCAGAACCTCGATTCCAGTGAACTGTAGGCGGCCGTCAGCACGTCTGTTGCGCGAGGCGCCTCGTTTTTTTTTCGAGAAGACAGAGAACATCGCGCCACGTGCACACAAAAAAAAACGCTCCCAGCCGCAGTTATCTTCAATCTGGACGCACTTAAATCGTAAAGCGTCCTGCCAAACTCTGTTCTGCAGCCCATCTCAGTAGCCTCTGAAGGAACATCAGAAGCGAGGCTGTTTCGTGCTCAGACAAACAGGCTTTATTGCTACTTAGATACGGCTTGGTGAGAGGGAACAGATTACTGCTCCGCAATGGCATCTTTGCAGCACCACAAGCAGTCAAGAGTTTACACATTTGTATTCAACGATCAAAATCCGCATCTAATTATGCTGATAACCAAAAGTTGATCTGGATCAATGAGATCTGCTAAACCACTGGTGGTCGTTATTGGGGAGACCTTCAGTCACGGAGACAAACTGACACACATAGGGGCAAACAGTCCCACACAATTAAAGGCTCCAATTCAACTATTAAAACCCAAACTAAAATACATTTTTTACGGATTTTTTCTTCTTCTCTCGGTCAGCTACAAATATGCGCAGCGAGACAAAGTGCACAGTGAAATTTCAGCATGGGTCACTGGGCCAAGAAGGTGAAAAAGATCAAGTGTGTTAAAAGTGACAGCACACTGTCAAGTGCCATAGGTTTCTCCCATCGAAAGGGTTCACAGCGCTTTTTTTACCTGCAAGCTCTCTGCAGAGCACAGATGCAGCGCGTCTAGGGCAGCGTGTGCTCCCTGGCAGAGCCTGCTCCCTGGCAGAGCCTAAACTCCACTTCTGTATGACTGATCAACTGGTCGGAATTACTATTCCACCATATGGACTATAATTGAACTTTGTGTTTCCTGCCTGCTATTCTGTTGGTTTATTAAATGTGCGACTGAGACCGGTGTTTTTAAACAAAACGCAGATTACTTTGCAGAATTCCCTAATGTTACTACTGAAGTAATAACCTATTACTAATGGTTTCATAACTTTTTTGGTGGCCCATTCTAGCTGATCGTATATCTTTTTGTGCCATGAAAGTCTAGTTTTAAAGACATATCTGGGCCCCTGCTGATGCGGAATGCTAGGGTTTCGTAGAGGGGATCCACCTTGTGAAATAGATGCCATTTCTTTGGTACATGTGAAATGCGCATTCAATCACAGAGACAGCGCTGAAACAGAGGTGGAATATTTGAAACAAAAGCCCTCTCAGATCCAGAGCATCATTCTACCCCTCTTAATAAATGGCTTGCAAAGAGCTTTCAAATAAGGCATCTCCTATCCCCCCGCTCTAAATTCTCCCCTTGTTTTAGCCCTGTAGTTGAAAAGCCAAGTACGAAAAGTTTCACTGTGAGAAGACTGCCCCCTGGTGATGGAGAAAACACTTCACCTTACAACCCACTCAGGATTGATTAAGCTACAATGGGGTTTGGATCTGACATATTTTAACAGTTACCCGAGCTATTAAGCATTTAAAATGCAATTTATTGAACAGGTAAAAACTCCCAATTAACTTGATAATTATTTTTATTTTTATTTTCTAAAGGTAAAAATAAACCCCCAAAAAATAACAAAAGTGCACAGGAGATTTTAATTTTCTTAGTAGTCTTAGTACCTATAACAACAGGTTTTTCACAATATACTTAAAGCAGATCACACTGAGGTCAATTAACTAAAGCAATTATTAATAAATTGATTGGCAAAAAGAAAATGAATTGAAAACCGCTGGTTCAGCATGTTCACTGGTTCAAAAATGATTACAAATTTGCACAGGTGTTGTGGTGGTATTATACTTAAGCATGAGCTACCTAAGCGTAAACATTTTTAGAGAACAATACCAGACGATATTCTGCAATTCAATAGCAACATAAGGTTTTATGGAATTATGATTGCAAATACAAAGAAGGGAATTGATATCTTTTTTTTTCTTCAAACACTGGAAATTTTTGTTTAGAAACATTAGAAATGGGAAAAATGTAATAAACTATACAGTCTAAAATATGTGCTGGTGTGTGTTATTCTAGTTTTTATTTTTTAAAAACACACTTCTAAAAATACTGACAAAGTCTGCACCCTAAAAACTTTTTAAGGACAAATCCATCCCAAAATTTAAAATAAAAATAAAATAAAAAAGGGACTGAAATGATACTAAGATTTGAGCACGGAATACCTATGCAAAACAAACAAGGATTACAATAGGGTGGTCATATCCAATAGCAACAAAACACTAACTGATACATAGATAAGGTGGGTTGGCCCACTTGGGTTAATCACAGGCTACTGTACTAATAAACACTACGATACATTGTAGCGTTGTGCAGACTGATTTCAACTAATCCCTTTATAAGATCACTTTACATCGCACATATGCCTCCTCTGTGTACATTTTGTCAATGTGCAATATTTTCTAAATGCACAATAGAGCCGCTTTCAGTGCTACAAAAGCCTGATAGCTACTTGTTCTCGGAAGGCATCCCTGCAATAGAATAAATAATTTTAAAGAAAACGTGTATATATAACAACTAAATAAAAAACGTTTGCTACTTTCACTGGTTGTCAGTACAGTACGGCTGAAGCCCGGTCCGCTGTAATGTCATTTGTGGAGTTTGAGTTCAGTCTGGGTTTCCCCTCGGCTGGGCCTACTTTCTCCACCGCTTGAAGCCCATGAGCATGCTGAAGGCATAGCACAGAGTCACCAGGAATGCCAATACCTGGAAAAGCAATAAAAAAAACACAAAACACTTGAGTTGCAGTAACTTGTTAAAGCAGACATCCCAATTTTTTTATTAAAATTGTCTCCAATGGAGGAAATTAGCAGTAACATGGCTGGGATGTTTATTAAAAATAAAAATAAAAAAAAAATTAAAATTTGCGTTCTACTCATAGCCAGATATTACCCAAGATTAGCTAGAGGGCAGCTTCCTTCAGAAGCTGACTCCACGTAATCTGGATATGCCTGAAAGAAGCAGGCAAACCCTGGACTTTGAACCGGCTCTTTAAATACTAGGTTGTTCATTTGCTATGTCTGACCTCATGCATGCTTTCGCCCCATTACTGGGAATCTGAAACGGGTGACCGCTAAGAGAAGCACTGAGAGAGTTTCCTAATCTCGTTTTCGTCAATTTTGCATTTTACTCGCCCCCTTTTCACTGTGCCCCTGCTCATCCATGATTCATTTGGTCGGCGTAACACATCCGTAAACCCATTGATTAATTTCACTACGTAGGCCGGACACTATCTTAAGCGTAAAAGTGAGAACACACCGGCAAACGCTGAGTCATTCAAACTGCTCCACGACACAGGGACTAAATGTCTACTTCATTACCTGCCGATAAAGCCTTAATTAAGAGGCTTAATAAAGATCTTCACCGGTGCTTTATGTGCTCAAACAATACGTAAACCTTTTTGTAAACCCAATCAGCTACAGTAATGAAGTTCAAGCACCACCTTTTCAGTACAATAGTTTTATCAACATCCCTGAAACAAGGAGGTGGAGGAAGTAGGCCCAGCCCCGTGGCACGGTGAAGAACTCACCGTAGCTGCCACATTGATGTTGTACTGGCGATCGTCCAAGACGGTGAGGATGTTCCCCCTCGGTTTGGGTATGCAGGATGTGGAATTGGCAAGGGCCCGTCCGTTAGCAGCCGTCGTGGCAGCTTCGAGCACAAAGGCACCGAAGTAGAACAGCAGTGCGGTGAAGTGGTACACCAAATCCTGCCGAGACGATGCAAAACACAGGGCGCCACGTGAAAATAGATGTGTGCCACACTAATCCGATGAGTGGTGTTTAACTGCACCAAATGTCAGCTCAGTGTGGTTGACCGAAAACCAATGGCCTTGAGGCACGTATTTCACATCACGTAATATTACATTCATGAGTTTCAAATGCAAATCCCCATAGTTTTTTTCTTTTTTGTAGCAGCAATTAATTTCGTATAGAAAGCATTACCTTCACGTTTTGGTCAAACATCAGCCAGATGTTCTCCAAGAAAGTACTTTTTTCAGAACTACCAAACTTTGTATTGCCATGAAGCAGTTCCTCAAGATCTTGTATCAGTACGAGTCTTGACATTAAATGTATCATTGTAGGTTTATATTACACAGGTTGTAAACTGTAGCAACTCCCGAATCAGCTCATGAATCGAAATTCATAAGGAAATTTCCAACCGATTCATCATCTGTTTGCATCCGTTGAATTTCGGATTCACGATAAGTCTCAGTTCTTCTTGTGCTTTACCATGCAAATCAGCTCATAAGGCGACAAACAGATAAGCAGGGCCTTGATATTTGTCTTTATAACACACCTCTCTCATCACCTGCGCTATAAGTCATAAGTAATTAATGCGTGTGTAAACATGCTAGAGGAGTTGTAAATGAAATTAAGTAACCTTTGAACATTGCATGCGTCATGTTTACACACGCAGGCTAATGCCAAGACCATAGCTAATACAGTTGGGGGCAAAAGGCAGGTGTTTTCCTTAACGCGGGTGTGACCCGCGCTCTGCTCATCTTGTGTTTGCAGGCCGACTGGTATGGCTCGCTTTTCCGGTTATTGTGCGTTACAATGGAAAACCAACACTCACGCCACGAAACGGAACCCTTACTGTCAGAAAGACTGCAAGATAATAAGCAAACACGAAGTGTGGTCCATTGTTGGTCACAATAGACTAACCAAGACAAAAAAATGCTTACATGCAAATCAAAGCCAAGTGCCGAATTGCTATTCACGATTTGTGCCAAGAAAAATGTTACACCTGCTGCGGGACATGAAAGTGACCCCTAATTCTTTGCTTTCACATCACAACTTCTTACCAGAAAATTCCAGTCCGTATTAATTCTATCTGCAAAGCCCAGGAGGAAGACAAGGAGGTACGCAGTGGAGAAGACAAACATGGTAACTGAAACAAACATCACCCAGCCCTGTAGCAGAGGCACTGGCACATTTGAGGAGGCCACCAGAATCCATACCAGACCTCCAAAGAGCTGCAAAAACAGAAGATTGCACCGGTAAATCAAATGACTTTGGGTGGAGTCCACAATGTGACACCTGTTGCTTTCGGCAACTGCACTGGGATAGTAAATATGACGAAGAAGAAAAAGAAGGCGCGTGGGAGAATCTAGCTAGTGCATTTACTTCACCGTTTCTTCCAAGAAAAGTTTAAATATTGCCTTTGACTGCTCGACAAGCGATTACATTGCAAATAAATAAAGCGACAGAAAACAGATATATTTAGTCAACTACTATAAATATTTAGTTATTGGCGACATAAATGACCACAGTACGAATGTTACAGTACACGCTATAGTAGAAGGTTAATTATAGTAAAGCTAATATGGTAAGTAAGTAGAACGTTTTGTTCACAGAGAAAAAAAAATTCAATTCACTTTATTTGACTACTGACACAGCAAAACAAACAAAACACATTAGTCCAAAATTGGAGACAGTGGTACAAACTACCGGCTACATATAATCGAAATACTCACAATTTCCAAACAGATCAGAGCCCCGGAATACGTTCTCAATATGTCAAGACCTATGGGTAAAGAAATGGTCGGAGCTGGGAAGGACGTAGCCGCAGGATTCGTCGGTTCCGACATCCTCTCCGTGCTTCTGCGATGTTTGTTTAACAGTGGCCGAAATCTCAGGCAAATTCCTGTCGAGTCACGTGTCCAAAACAGGTCAGACAGGTGCACAACCACTCCCGTTCTTTCTCAATTACAGCGACCACGACTCCAGCCAACAGAGGTAACTTCTTGGCAAACGTTTTTTGGTAAAGATTAATTGACCGTGGACAACTAGTTTAAAAACCGTCACTGTACATTGAGTTATTTATTAATTTATTTTGATTAGAACTAAATTACCTTTTATATTGGCTTCAGAGAAAATCAGTGTATAATAAATATTTATTTATCAATTAAAAAAATTTTTTTTTTTTTTTTTTTAAGTCAGAACGCAATTGGGATTCTTGTATTTCAGTTTTTATTTTATTTTTTAAATACAGGTCTTAAATGAATTACGTACAAGATGAATACGGTAACTTCACCAAGAAGTTGTCCGCAAAATGTATGAAAATGCTAACAGAATGTTTGGATAAAATAATATAATTTCGTTATAAAGCTATATAAAGCCACACAATACCTTAGACCTTACCTGGAATACTGTGTCCTGTTCCGGTTGTCTTATCACGCGAAGGCATTTAAGCGCTTGAAGGTACGATGGAGATAAACTAGGGTATTACGAGGTCTAGTCACGCCCTCCACTGCTGCCTCCTAGCGGCTTTCAGTCCCTTTCTCTTTGTGTCTGTGTCTCTGTCTGTGTCTGTGTCTGTGTTTAGGGGTGTTGCTCCAGGCTCTAGTCATCCAGTCCATGTCTTCCACCTCTCCAATTAAGCCTACACACCTGCAGTCCATCAGCTCATCGCCCAACAGTATTTTAACCCCGGTCTTCCACTCACTCCCTGCCAGTTTGTTGTTTCACTTACTCTTGTTAGTTTGCCACGGCCGGCAGGGTTCTTTATTTTTATTTTTTTGTACCTAACGTTGTCTTCTGTGTTTTCCATTCAGCACCCTTTGTTTCTCCAGGCCGCTTGCCTTGCCTCCTGCTCCACCAGCCCAGCCAGCTGTTCAATCCAGCTCTGTGTTTTTTTTCTTCTCCCCTTCCAACCCCTCATTAAAATACCCTATCAACGTACTGCCTAGTTCTGGTGTCGAGTTTTTGGGTCTGCTAGCCTAGCCTCCCTGACAGGTCTATAATATTTGACATGAAAAGAGACTGAAATATTTTAATTCTCTGTAAAATGAGGCTAAGGGGATATCAATATAGAGGCCTTTTCTTTTTTTAAAAAGGAATTAAGTCAATTATTATTATTTCACAGTTAATTCAGAGTATAGAGCTATAGGGTACAACGGGGAAGCTGGGTAAAACCAAGTTGTGAACGGATGTGAGGAAATAATTAGGATGACAGATGCTTGAGACAAATTTCCAGAATTTATAGTGGAAACAAAAACATTGGGGGTCCTTTAAAACCAAACTTGATGCAGTGTTAGAAGATGTTTAGGTTTTGGTATGTGACTAACTAATTTGGGCGGAATGGCCTGTCCTTGTCATTACACGTTCTTATGTGGTATATAAGTGGTTTGTCAATGATGACTTGAAAACTAAACTCAAACCAAGCTCATGTATACAAAAGGAATTGTGCGGCACATATTTTTGTAAAGTTCCACGTTGTCTTAGAATACAATGTTAACTAAAATTCAGACTATTTTTCAGTTCATTAAAAGAAAGCCCATCGGGTACACCATGTATTCTACAATACCCTATGAGAACTATGGGGTCAACGTTGACTTCCAGCCTCACTTACAACAGTTCCATAAAACGGTGCCACTTGACAAAGGGCCCCCTGCCACCCCGCCACCCCGCCCCCCCGCCACGAGAGGGTGTGCCAACAGAAGAAGACGTCACCATGTTCCTGCCAGTCGATGTGGTGGTTGTCCGCATGGGATATAAACAATTTTCAGATTTATTTGTCTTTGTGGTGGCTACCAAATTTGCGGCTTCCATTGTGCAAATCGGCCTTTGTTCGGGTTTTCGGTTTCCCCTGTGTTTACACATGTTGCCATTTTCTACATATGAAATCACTTCGACTAGAAAAGTCCTGATTTTGGTTAATCGGAAAACGTTATGGGGCTGGGGCAGGTGGTCTGAGTTCGGATCTTCATGGATAGATTTTGCTGGATGTTTTCGCATGGCCTTTTATCAAGGTTGGTTGGTTGTCTCCAAATTCATCCGTACAAATTGTTACCTCAGTTTCTGAAGGCTATCAAACGCGAGAAGGCTGTGTTTGCTCTTCTGAGGGCACGAGGGCCTGTTAAGCAAATGCGTGGTTTAAAAACACTGTAACTGATGTAAAAATGCCCATAGCTGCTGACTTGTCCCTGTCATTCAACATCAGATATCCAAATCATTGTAGGGCCTGTTGCACATGGATCAGTACCAGATGGTAACTGTGGTCAGGACATAATCACCAAACAAATGAATTAACATAATTAAAACTCAAAAGAGCCTTTTAATATTGTGTGTTCCCTCCGTAGAAAAGAGCTTTTTTTGATCAGTAACAATGACCCAATTAAATATGTACCGGTTCCATTACAGAAGTCCATTGGGAGTACAATAGAAATAGTTAAGTTTAACAGAACAGAGAACATATCGTTTAAGCAACGTTGTGTTTTATTTTGTAACGTTTCTATTTTTTGAATTAGAAAAAAAACCTTTGGTAGTCAGTATTAAATCAATTACAGGGAAGGAAATAGTTGGTGTTGAATCACAATAACAATACAAAAACAAAAAACTGCGACTGCAGATTTGCATTTGTGTAGCTACAGATAACTATTAAAAGAAGATTTTGATTTTGGTATACAAACAGGAAGTCAATATTTCCATCCCTATAGTATGTTAAGTACTATATGACCACCCCCACCTGCATTATGACTACAGTATGCAATGTGCAGAACGTCATTTTAAATAAGAGTAAATATGCTTCTTCCATGCATATTGACGGTGCATTAAACTCAAATAACATCTCTGCTTTCGGGGGCTGCTGCTCAGACAATATGACAACGTCAAAGGCCTGTGACAGGAGCCGTCTTTCCCCTCCGGAACTCGCAGACGTAGTACATGGCGACGTGGCACTCCACCTGATTCCAGACCCCGGTGCTGACCATCTCCACGCAGGTGTCGTTGGTAGGCAGGGCGCGGGGCTCGTCGGGGCCCCAGGCTGTGAAGGTCTGTGGGGTGGAGTTGACCACGTGGGCACTCTGGCCCGTCTGCCCAATGAATGCTCCGGTGAGGCCGGCCTGGTTCACGTAGCCCGCGATCAGGGCGTTCACCTCCTGGCTATTCGGCACGGCCAGGGTCCCACCCCGCACTTTACAGTTCATCAGGGCGTCTCGGTACTTCCTTGCCTCCTTGACAATCAGGTAGAACTTATCCTCCGTCTCCTTGATGCCTAAAATGACTTGTTGATAGATGGGCATTTACATTGACATCAGTTATTTTGGTCAACGCTTCTATACTAGATGATGTGAAGAGTCAAAGCTGAAAAAGTTCCTTAACATCTGATCTCACATGCAATCTAACATCTATTGTTCAGGGTGGAATCTCAATAAAGTCACCTAATGAGTTGAAAGTTTCTGCCTCACGGCTTCAGTTGACTAGCAACATAAAGAGCGCTTGCTGGAAATCTGCTTGCGTCTTTCATTTAGACACCCAAATAGCATTCGCTGAATAACAGCGGTAAAAAATAAAAAACTGAAAACAAACAAAGGAAGTTGTCTAAACAAAAGTACAGGTGTGAGAGCGACAGTGTAATCAGTACCGTGTTTTACAAACTTGACAGAGTCCTTCAGCTTGCTTATGCTGATGTCCAGCTGTCCAACAACTTTCCTGTATCTTCCACAGTCACATGTTGTGCCTGCCAGAGGTACGAATTTCATACTGTGAGATATATGAGCTCTTAGACTTAATTATAGACTAAAGAAATGCTTTTATCTGAAAATCAATGACGCTTTTTACATATTGATATATAATTTTACTGCCCTTGGGAATTAAGATTTTTTTATTTATTATTAACATTATATACCAGGTTTTCCTTTGAGTCCAGAAGGTCCATCTGTTCCACGATCACCTTTATCTCCTAAATAAACATGAGAAAACATGCATCTTAATGTATTTTCCTCATCTTTCAGCTAAGTATCATCTGCACTGAGACACAGTGCATACCACGGTGCTATTGCCTGCCCATTTTAAAATAAAAAAGAATATATTCCAGGCGGTGACATGCTATTTCACAATGGGATACCTATTTTCATTGTGTTGCTTCTACAGACCCTTTACTTTGATAAAGAAGGTTCCTGTTTTTCTCCAGCAGATGGTGCTGTGTAGCACCGCAGTGCAGGCAGTCGTTACAAAACCATTTTATGCGATGGAAGAGGTGCGCTCCAGTTCTGACGTCGGATTGGGTGTATACCAGAAAAAGTGGTAAATGATTGAACAATGTAGTAGAACCACTCCCATTTTCCCTTCCAGCATATCT
>JAOYSI010019501.1:0-35735 GCA_025775065.1 Hiodon alosoides | reverse complement strand
TTGCCCTAGATGGTCGAGAAACTATATATATATATATATATATATATATATATATATATACTGTAAATATAGCTCCTTGATATCTGACCAATTATTGATCTCATGTGTTAGCGATTACACATAAAAGTTAACTTCTTATTTGTGGAAATTAAACTTCAAGTTTTCATTAATTGTAAAGCTTGACATTGAAAATGATAAATCTTGTGCTGAGGATTACTGTCTGAAACAACGTTTTCTACAGCGTAGTCTACTGCTATCTGCATTTGTGCAAGACAGACTTGTTTAAAGAGTTAAAGAGTAAATGACTACAGTTTTACCTGTCGTTCAGTTTTGCTGGACAGTAAATTTGTTTCGGATTTACATCCCGTAAAATCCATTATCTACCTTGAGCATTATTAACTGTGCACTTAGATATGGAACTGTGAGCTGGTCGACTGCAACGAGAAACCGGCATTTATGTGAGCTGTGTATAAATGTTAACTACATAAATACGAGTATGTTGATACACACAAGTGAGGTAGGAGGTAATGGGTGTGATGACAGCTGAAGTGGCATGGTGGACGAAAGCATTTGTATTTTATAATAGTTTATGTCACTTTGCTGCAGTTAGAAGAACCTTCTGGCAAATGAACAGCTGTATTTTTGATTGAAATGGATTATAGGTAAATATACATTAAATGTTCAGTAGACTGTCCTTAATTGTTTATGTTCACCTAATGTTGTTCAAATGGGGCATTTACAAACTTACATTTAAGTCGTTACACTCTTATAACTTAAGATTTGAAATTCCTCTAAGATATGTCTTATTAAAAGCAAAGTCTCTTAAACATCTTCTTCTTCTTCTCCCACAGGAATCTTTTAGATAAGGACACATTCTCCAAATCGGATCCATGTAAGTATATCAGAACTTGTCCTTGTTCTTTGCTTTACTGTGCAGTGGTAATATCCACTTTACTTCTCCCTGCCAAAGGGTTCTTGCTGTGGTGCTTTCAGAAAACAACCTCCATCTTTTAAGAGCCTGTGGGGGGTGGCTGAACAGCTGGTCCAACCAGTGCTGGAATATGTTAGAATTAATAATAATTATGTTCTCTAAAATTGAATCTAATCAATTAATTAATAATAAATAAATAAAAACCATTGGTAGAGTTAAAAAATTCCTAAAGAGCATTCCTAAATTCCTTAAGCATTGATCTGTGGATCAGACATATTTGTACAGGTGATTTGTGCGGGTGATTTGTGTGCTGGAAGAAGGGCGATGATTTGCGTATATACAAGAGGGAGTGTGCCAGGCCCCCTTTCCCATTGCATTGAGTTCCCATTTCCCATTGCCCCCCTTTGCATTGAGCCTGGGGTCCTATAACCAGGACTGCAGGTCAAGCCTCCAGGGGAAGCGCAATGTCAAAATTCACTAGGCAGCGTTTTGCGTGTGACCTGACAAAGTGCACTCCCTCGCTCTCCAGAAGCTTCATCATTCAATCCCACCACTTTCTTGACGGCTTGCCAGATATTGCCACAGAACCTTGGAAATTACTCTGATTACCTGAGATGTTTTTGTAATGTTGTGGCTGTGCTTTTTGTGTGGCGAAAGCAAAAGGATGTCTATATAAATTAACAGGGGGCCAAATAATGGCCAAGGAAGTGCTTTAAAAAAATTAAGCTTTGTGCTTAATGATCAACCACCAAAAACAGTTAAAACCAGTACATCACTAGCAGACAAACAATCCCTCATCCTAAAACTAAGAAAGAATTAAGAGTTTACAAAGCAGTTGTAAGGACCTGGACTAGAAATTAGACATTTTGTAGTTCAGGGCAATTTATTAAACTACTGTAATTATCATAGCGAATGTTCTCACTGGGTTTTCAAGTTTCAGATTTTCAATAATGCTGGAAAAACTATTTCGAACTGTTAACCCTTAAAAAAATTAATATTAATTGGCAACAAAGGTAGACACATTTCATCGAAGATAACCAAAGACAATATACCAAGGGAAATAAAATATAAACAAAATACAGAAACAAATATTTTTAATTAAAGGTGCTAAGTTATGATTAAACAAAATCATTGTGCTATGTTCAGTTGGAATAACCTGTTTTCTGTTTCTGCACGCTCTTCTCTCCCTCTTTAGTATGTGTCCTGTACACTCAAGGAGTGGAGACAAAGCAATGGAGGGAGGTGAGTGTCTTTACCAGGAGCATGACCCACTATGTTGAGAATACAAGCACATACACAATATTAATAAGATTTGATATGAAACCTTTTTATTTGGAAGGAAACTATGTAGCCTGGGGTCTGCTGTTCTCCCCAGAGCAGTTGCCTGGGTGGAGTCTCTGAATGTCAGCAGGTGCTCAACCTCCGTGCCCACTCTGCACTGCGACCCTAATTCCGGCTATGGGGCAGTTTGCGAATCTTTCCCACTTGCCTAATGTTCTTCCTCTGATTTGTTTTTTCGTCTGTTAAACCCCTTCTTGTCCTCTTTCTAACAGTGAATTATCTGCAGTCTAGTTTAGGGTTTCAAGTGTCGTTCGGAGTGACTGATTAATTTGGAGCCAAGCTGCTTGCAATTGATAAAACCCTGTTTCTTGTTGCTCCTTCAATTCTAATGCTTTTGGACCCATTCTTTAAGAGAGAATGCCAATGCACTTATCAAATATGTCTGTAAGGCAATTAGTCTCATGCTGTTGCCTATTGACAGGGCCAAGGAGAAATGTCTTGGCTGTGGAAAGGAGGTTTTGTCATTTTATCCCCTTCTTTCTGCATCTATTTCCTGTACTCACTTCCCTGCTCTTCTTCGATCCAGCTCAGGTTTAATCATTGGCTTTCACTTGTACTGGACAAAAGAAGGCCTGGAAAAGAATATTCAGTTATTCAATGAATAATTTTTGTGGTACATATTCACAAAGAAGGGGTGTGTTGCAGTTCCATAAATGACCAAAGTGGTCTGATGACTGGCACTAAAGTAAATTCACACTGATGTCAGGCTTATGAGCTGCTGGCAGCGCCACAGTTCCACCCAGCCTTCCATTTACAGGCAGGTATAAAAAGTCACATGGTTTAAAGGAGAATAGCATCTTTAAACAGAAGCACAGCATAAAGAAACTAAAAAGGCTCATTAAAGTAGACTTCTGTTTTAATGAGCCGCCTAGGATACAAGCCATAAATGTGATCATAAATCTTGCCCCGGACCCTGAGATTCTTAGCTGGAGCAATGCCCATCAACTGAGCATAAGAGCTGACTGGAAAGCGATCTTGCTCAATGACACTGCTGTAGGGCATCGCCCCACCTCAGCCCCGTCTTCCTCTAATGAACACCCTCTTTGCCTACAAGGAGTCAGGGTTTGGCCGGTTTGTGTCCTTGTGAAACATATTAATTTCAAATCCTGATAGGTGAAGCTGCACTTACTGGATCCCAAGAGTGGCACACAAAGACAGAGGAAGAAAGTACTCTGATTGTTGATGTTCAGTAGGGGAATGGGAGAGAGGGAAGATTATATGATTTTACACTAAATGCTTGGGAACCCTTCACATAAGTATTTTGATTTTCGAAAGAAAGAATGTTCACAAGGTCTTTTAGGCCACTATAAGAAATAATGCAAGTTCTCTCTACTGAATTCTGCCCCTGCCTCATGCTAATATCATCTACTTAATTTAATGGAACTTTATATTTCTCGTCAATTTACACATGCCCAAAATTGTCGTCGTAACTGTCATGTATCGTTATTGGCAACGAAATGTCATGATCCATGAAAAAACAAAAACAAATGATGCATGACAAATGAAGCGTACAAACACGGATTTCCTGGGTTGTCCGGCTGTGCTGTCAGCATGGCCCGGTGGCATCCCTGTGATGAAAAGGAAAAATAAAAAATAAAACAAAAATCGGTCATTGCGGGAGTACAGCCTTCTGGTTTGCATTGGCAGGTGCAGAGCCTGGCTGTCTGTGTTTGGCAAGAAGCAGAATGTTCTTGGCTCAAGTTTTTGTTTGTGTGGGAAAGCTTTTGCTGAGGAATCAGAGTGGAATCCTTATTGAATTGCCCCATTCTCTATTGCTGCCTAATGAACTCGTAATCATGCACGTTCCATTTGTCTTTGTTACTGGTCAAACGCTCCAAACAACATTAAATCTTGCTCACTGCAGTTCACAGGCTCGTGAACTGCTGTTGCCCTGTAATGTCAGCTTCTTGTGCAGACCTTTTAGTTCTCAACGTTATCTTTACCCTCTTTAACATTACCTAAAATAAGTAAACCAAACACAAACCAATGACCATTGAAAATGAAAATGGCTTTTGTCCAGATTGTCGGAAAAGTTTGATAAAATTAACCTGTTGTGATAAACTGCGAAAGCAAACGATCAGTTTTTAGTTTTTTGTCAATTTGAATGTAATACTCAAAAACAAGACACTAAAATTGCTAAATATACACCTGTGAGCATTGCAAAGATGAGTGGGAAACAGATATGCTACCTAGCTCTGTATGGACCGGCTTTTGTCACAAGATACCTATGCAAGAAACTGCATACACATTTGTCCAGGGTTCTATCAGACTTGAAATGTTACATTTAGCATTTTAGTCATTTAGCAGACACTCACGAGTGACATACAAAAGAGCCATAGTTTAGGGTTTAACATGCAGTAATATATTAATTATGTCAATATTGGCCTTGTGAAAGAATGTGGCTGTAATATGCTGAGGGCTATTTGCAAGAGTTCTATCCTTTGGATGAAATTACTTAGGGTGCTGAAATCAAGAACTGTTGGTCTTTTTAGGATGTTGTGTGGTTACTGTTGCATGGGTGGGCTCTTTGGGATGAAATAAATAATACATGTGAGCAGATAAACCAGGAGCACCAAGATAAACTTGTTTGGTCTCTTAAAATCAGGTCAGAGTCAGTCTGGTATAAGGCACTGTTTTGGGGCATTTTACACCACCAAAAAAACAAAAACTTAAACAATTGGATGAAATTAAGGCTGGATTTCTTGCATTTAACATTTGATTACTCTGAAAATCTGCACCATTCTAAGATGAATCTAGTGTCCAATATAAAACAAAGTTAAATACATATAAATTACAAAGGCTGCATATTTGCTAATTCACTGGTGTTTATTTAAGGGCCTTAATGTGGGTGGAAACTGTGGTTTTAATTTTAGGAGTGTTTGACACCAGTAGCAAACCTGTGCCAGAGCAATTATGCAATGTCAACAGCAGCAGCGAGAGGCAGTCTACTTAAAAAGGCTGCTCTACTTGGGCGGACTGGTGTATTCATTGATAGGATTAAACCAGCCACAGATATTGTTTAGATGGCTGTGCGGAGTAATAGATTGGCATAAGGATGTAATCACTTTGTTCTTATGTAGCTTTGCTTGTTCACTGGTGGGTGAATTATTAAAGAAAATTGGAAGGAAATTAATATATTTCTCTTTTCTTTCAAAACTTAGTGAAAATGTGATGCATGAAGGTATCCTCACACTTCACTTTAATATTGCCTGTCACTGCCTGCAGTCCTGCTCTAATTACTGGCTGTCGTCAATAGACTCAGGGAGCCGTCCAGTGGTTTCACTTCCTCATTAGCCGTAAACCTTCCAATGAGGTGTTCCCTGTGTTAGTATGTTCTGCCAAATTCAATTGTCTGTGCGTTTTCTATACTGAATTATTCACTGTTGAAACAAATTTCTTTGTGAAATGTGAACACACAGGCACAGCAGAAATGAACAATGAACAAACTGAAAAGAACTGTTCAGCGTTTTTTTTTTACCAGGTTTGTTGTGTGTGGTGAGCTAGGAGCGCTAATGGCAGCTGTCATTGAAATGCAGGGTAAATCAGTCAATTCCGTGTTCGTGGTGGGCCTCCTACTTCCGTATGATTAAATGAAAATCCTATTAATTGCCTGGGTCTAATTATATGGCGTGGCTCCAGTCTCCCACGCTCTTGCTAATTAACACAGATACTCAGCCACAATTAGAATGCGGGGTTGAGATCGGTGCCAGGCATTGGGCTGCCCAGCAGGCGCATATCCTCCTCCACTAATCAGGCCTGAGCTGACCCAGTGGTCCTTAGGCAATGAGGGACTGATGGACACAAGATTGTGTTGTGGCACTTCCAAGAGTAAGCGCAATTGTCTCAGCTCTCCATTTCAAGATGCTTTATTGGTGTGAGATGATTGTTGCTAAGCAAGAAGTAACTGCGTGTAAATTATGGTAGAGAGAGGAGTCAACCAGCATGTAAAGATGCTCATGTCTCTCTCTCTCTTTCTCTAGTTTGGAAGAACAGAGGTTATTGACAACACACTGAACCCAGATTTTGTCAGAAAATATATCCTGGACTACTTCTTTGAGGAAAAGCAAAGCCTTCGTTTTGACTTGTAAGTTACTTCCTTTTACATAAAATGATTTTGGTCAAAATTGTGTTTTTTAGTTTGGGGAAAGCCCTCCCCATCCACAGATCTGTAAGTCAGCCAGACATTTTATTGAAAGATTGAGGCTTCAGCCCATGAGTAATCTGTGAGCTCATTCTGCCTGTTAAGCTGTGTCTCTTTGTTGTCTTGCAGATACGATGTTGATTCCAAGAGTCCTGATCTGTCAAAACATGTGAGTGAGGGAAAAAAGTTACCTGATGGAGTCTGCTGCAGCTCCATGGAAACGAAACTTTTTATTTGAAATGCATGGTGTTTCAACTACGGATCTATGCAAATATAAAACATGGCACCCTCCAGAAGTGCATTTATATTTTAAAAGATTTTGAAATTTTGACTTCCATGATTCCAAAGCCAACTGACAAAATCTGACAAAATATGAGATTTTGAGTGTACAGACACAACTTAGAGAACCAGATAGTCTCATTATCTTTTTTAATTTTTTAATTTTACCTCATATTTTGCATTCTTACAGTTACTGATATAATTTTAACAGTATCATCGCCTAAATTCCTCAGTTTTGTTTAGATTTAGGAGGGTTAGGGTTTTTGTTTCAGATAACTGTCAGCTAGCTCAAGATACAGTGTATCAACTGTCACCAGTGTTGCTGTCTCAAAGGCAGAATGGGTTTTGAGCAGTTGCTGCTCACACTGGCAGCAACTGTTCCATTGATAAAGGACATTTAGAGAGGCGGCAGGTACGCGATGGGCACAATTTAGTGAGGGAGCTAATGTGTTTAACCTTAGCTCAGTTACGTATATGATGCCCCCAATTTTTGAGATATTTCTTGAAGTGACTTGATGTTCCTATCTGATTATCCTTTGGAGGAACAATCATATAAACATGGTTCTGCTGACCAGAACACAAATAATTCATCCTCTCGCTGTCTGGTCCTAATACCTGACACTACTAATGTCAAGCCCGCAATAATGTGTTTGATAGCTTATAATAAAGGCTGACGACCATTTTACCATGGGAGGAACACGCACGAGAAGAATGTATTCAGCGCAAGAGAACATTGGGGAAACACAGTTGCCTGGTGATTGGCTATTAAGCGTTTTATCAGTTGGTCTCAGATTTAAACACGTCCACATAAAGAATCTGACAAAATATGAGACTGACAGAGATTAAACATGTTCTGTCTCTAGATCTGAGAAAATCCGTTCTGAATCTCAGATTTTTTCCTGCAATAAAATAGAAAATAAAATTAGGAAAAATTGCAGATTTGCATATATCCATATGTGTGTGCTTTGTGATCATGTTTGTCGAAATTGTTGCTATGATTTTTGTGTGCAATTCCGCATCAATATCGACCGTTGCTCCTGTGTCTCCAGCCCCTCTTGCTCCTGTTTTACTGGCTGTGGGTGATTGCCCTTGTGCTTCCTGTTATATGATATGTTCTGTTGTGTTAATGCTGCTACCACCCTTCCTCTGGAAGCCCTCCGAATTCAACGTATGTCCCTGCCTTCCTTAACCTTCTTTATTGTACAATGCTCGACTGCTGTGCTGAGTGGTTCTCATGACATTTATGCCCTATACTTCCCTCTGCCACCCCAACCAACCCCACCGCCTCTCATCTGCTCCTCACCATGCCCCCCCCTCCCCCCACCACCTCTTTTCCCATGCTTGAAACTCAGGACTTCCTGGGTCAGATGTTCTGCACTCTGGGCGAGATTGTGGGGTCGCCTGCCAGTCGTCTGGAGAAGCCCCTTGGGTGAGTATGGGGCCCCTGGTGGCACATGATCGTGGCTGTGTCCCATCTGTCTGTAATGCCAGAATAAATGTGAGCACCTGTGCAGACATTTTCATAATACTTATCCATAAAGTGGTGGGTCAATGCTGAGCGAGAAAATGCATAGACTCGTTAAATGAATGAGTCTCTCTCTGTAAAATAAATTACATCTACATAATAATCCTCATTAGGTTAATCTGAGTGGACATGTTTATGTCTTGAGGGGAATGCTTGGGGGACCAGGACCTGGTGGTTCCAGGTTTGTCCACCTGAGAAACATTTGTGTTTGGACCAAAGCCACCTAGCATGTTAGCTATCTCAATTAGAGAAGAAATCATGAGTGCCAACATGTGTGTGGATGGAATGAATGAAACATGATGGAATTAATGAAACGTGATTGAACAAACAACCTGATGAGGTTTTTTTTATTTGAAACTGGAGTTTGCTTGGAGTAGTATGAGGTCACTATCGAGTGAGCGCCACCCCCCACAAACACACTCACACACACACACACAAACAGCTAAATAATTCAGCAGCTCCATCTCCACAGACCCTGCATAAACAGGCAAACAGATGCTGTTATATCTTTGTTTTGTTTTCCCATTTCTTTCTTTAGATGCATCTTGCAGTATTGCCTTTAATCTTCAGGAAATTAGTTTTCATATTCATTATGAAACAGACGTTTTTGATCATGGTGGAGTGCCGCAGGGAGAAGTTTGTGAGGACAAAACAAAGGAGTGAGAAAACCACACGCAGCTACACAAGGGACAGTAGTTAGGGAGAAAAGGGGAGGACCTGAGCAGCACTGTGCTCCCAGAGAAAGTGAGGTGAAGTTCCCACCTTTGCAAATTCAATTGCACTGCCCACCTGTCTACCTCAGTTCTTTTTGAGAGGGTGATTGCATACCAATTGAATAAATCAGTAAATATTTTCACAGTAGTACTGTCACAAAGGGCCGAACAAAACACAATTTCCAGAGGAAATAAAATAAAAAAACGGAAGCCATCTGTTGATGCAAGACGTGTTAAATACGGGCCATTTGTTTGGATAGCTCTCGTTATCATCATTTACCAGTTTCTAAAAGAGCAAAAAGCATCAGCTGAAACCTGTGCAAGCCTGCCAAACTTCCAGCACTTTTCAATAAATTAATGATAAGAGATTCCAAACGGGTGACTGGATCAATGGTCTAACAGAGAGCCACACTGACTTCCCCTCTTACTGAATTGATGATTGGATTTGGCCAGAGCTCCTTATGTCATAAAGAGTTCAGAACCAGAGAAGGTTTTTTATTTTATTTTTTAATTTAACTCTCTTGCTCACTCTTTCTCTTTCTCCCATCAGATTCTGAAAGGAATGCAGGCAGTGGTTATCTAAGAAAATACATTTACCGATTAAGATGGTGGGGCAGGAGTGACGTTGCTTTTGTTTTAGCAATGAACTGTCATGAACTTAAATGCAGCTGATTGCTTGCATGCTTGGACAAAGGATACAGCATTTGCAATTATTGATTTAACCGGAAGGAAATTTGAACTGGCTCCCATCTTGAAAGGAAAGGCTCCAGCTAAGCGAAGGTGCTCATTATCCCGAAGTGCACCACGTGTGCACATATTTAAGCTGAGAAGAGTGACAGTATGCAGCCAAAAGTCCCCCAATTACTCACAAAAGCAAGTAACACTAGCCGTTATGTACCCAATTACTGTGTATGGAAGCACGATATGCTCAAACAATGCATTGGAGCTGGACACAAATTTAGTCTTGGAGTTTAAATTTGGTAATAACCCAACCAAAAATTCTCAAGTGATTATTATTTGAAGCACAATGGGAAGCAAGTTCATTTTAGTAAGGTTATTGTATGCATGAATTAATTAATTAATTGGTAATTAAAATGAATAAAATATAAATATATAGTGACTGTGGACACTGGAGACGATGTACAGGACAAGCTTTTTAAACAAATGTACAAATCCTTTAATCTGTTAATGCAGCGCTTCATTTGTGTATGTAGGTAATTACTGTGACAGGATTTGCCAGTTAAATGGCACTGAAAATTGTTCTATGACTTTGAGTTGCAGGATATTCTGTGTGCTAAAAGGGACTCACTCACCTGCCCCAGTCAACATTAGTGAAATGAAGATGTGAATTAATATTGTGGGAAAAAGTAAATGCTAAAATACATAAGGCTCCTGCTGTTACCAAGAATTTCGGAAAGGTTCACCAAACCTGAATCACAGTGCTACATGGCCACATGTTTAACCAGGGTAGACCTGAGTAAACCTCCGGCCTTGTTGTCTGGTTCTGTAAAAATCTAATTCAGCATGGTTTACATGATCTCGCCAGGCCCGTATTTTCCCCTCTGTTTAATGTTAGGATAAAAGTGAGGTCTGGTCATTGGGGCGGTTGCGGTCTGAGCAGCAATTACGGATGGAATGGCATATTCCTAAACCTCTAAGTCAAGAGTGACCTTTACAATCTGTTAGAAAGTAATATGTTTTGATATAAAATGTCCCTGACATAAAATCTACTTAATTTATCTGTGGGAAAGTAAATAGCCTAGCTATTGCTGAAGTACAAACAATCCTTTTTCCATTTCTGATCTTTTCAACCACATTATTCTTAAATTCAGCATGTCATTTTCAATCCAAGTAGTGTACAGAAAAGAAAATCTACACTCATCTACACTGCTTTATTTATTAAGAAGCAGTGTAGAGGAACATACCAGCTGTTTAACTACAAAGCAGGTGCTGCCATACCAGGGAAGATTAAATGGGGCAGTGAGGGAAACCTGAACAGACCAGGCAGCCTATTCAGCCAACTTTCCCCAGAAATTCATTATCTGATTCAAAATGCACAAAAACAGGCTATAGCATTCCAGCACTTGCACAGTGACAAACATGGCAGGCTCTAGAATGTTTCTGTCACCGATCCTATAAGTTAATGGCACGTATGAGAAATGATCCTGTCAAGCTTGAGGAAACATCTTTTTTCACCCTATTAATTGAGCAGTGACAGCCTCATCCTTATTGTGTATATGTAAATGGAGGGAGAATCATCCCATAATAAGCCGTGCTATCATTATTTTTATTTTTATCTCCTGCTGAGGTTGCTTGGTGTTGCAAGTATATCAGTGATTAACAGGCAGCTGTTACAATTCTGGTGGAGGAACAATGCGTTCTCCTCTTAATCTAAGACCAGTCGAGGACAAAGCTGTCTGCAAAAAGTTCGAAAATGCTGTCGATTAGAAGCGACAGCATGTTTTCAAAGCAGTACCGCACTGGTTGTCGATACACAAATGTGTTTCCTTGACTCGTGGGCCACAAAAATAATTTAGATATGCCAAGGGCAATCTCTTGAGAAGGGCAGTGAGAAAGACCTTTATCTTGAATTATCTTTGAATTGCTTTCCATGGAATGCGGGGTTATACCTGAACAGACCTCAAGAGCTAAGGATGCATCTCCTTTAGTTCTTAAATAAAATCCAAATTAATGATTTCTTTAATTTGACTCTCAAGTATTGTGGCAACGTTGTGCAGATATTGCTTGAATTGAATGACTGTGTTGGTGAAGATATTTTAAAAAAATCTTTCTTCTTATAATCTCACCAACACACTAGCCAAAATGATTAAGAACCCCCATTCCTGGTCTCCCTGAATCTAAAAACAAGCACAGACATCACATTTGCCTGCTTTCATCATGTAACCTGCCCATACTGATCCCAAGCACAAAATTGGTAAGATTTCCACTCGCTAATTCCTGCCAAACTCGGACTTCCAATCTCATTATACCTATTTTGTGCACTGTCCTTAATGTTTGGAGAATTTCATGACTGATAAGAAGTAGCAAAACTCATTTAAATTAATTTAATGGAACACATTATCACTCACAATTGACTTGCTCTGTTAAAACATGCAAAATCAGAAAACTGAATTATTGTATTAATGATAGTCAATGAGATTATATTATGTATCTTTAGACACACTTAGTGATGGAAAATCTGATGGGCCAGAAAAATCCCTCTGTGATGTGTGGAAAGCCTTTGATTACAGGGTGGCGGTGCTGTCACATGCAGATACTTGTGTTGTACACACTGGCAAAATATACAACTTAATAACAATGTTTGGTAACGCATGTGTTACATAGTCACTCAACACCATTTCACCACCAGAGGTCATCATCTCTTAAATATTATATATTATTATATATGATATCAGACATTCCTTAGCACCATGTGCAATTATTTAATTAAGACCAGGTGCACTTGCTCTCTGTTCCTATTCGACCAGCACTCCCCAGACCTGCTTCCCTCTGATTTCCATTAATACAACTTTGCCTATTCTATCCAGTGCAAAGTCTTGTTTGCTTCCCCTTCAGCATGTCTGAGCATTATTCTAGTTTACTAATCTCCTGTATGTATTTTATGTATGCACCTTAGTTTACTGTGTTTTTGACTCTTGGATTCTCTTCTGATTGTTTGTATGCCTGATCAACGGACCAACTGCCTGTGACCCTGGCAGCTCTTTTTGCCTACCTCCGTTGCTCTATTTGCTGGCTCTTTCACCTGGAATATTGCTAAACCACTTCTTCCCAAATTTGAGTCCTCTACCTCCCTGGCTGTTTGTAAAAATAGGCATTCTTGCTGCTCTAGCTATCTAAAATGAAAATAGTAGGTAATGCTATGTTTGAAACATAAGTTTTTTATAAAACAGTTTTTTCTTGTAATTTTAATAATAAATATTTTCAACTATTTGAATATTGGCTTTCACATATTGATAACCACAACTGAGAGATACTGCTTTTCAGTATCTGAGGCAGACCTGGCTTTTCAACACACTTGACAATGGCTGTGTTAACCATGTATTACTTCTCACAAAAGAATAGAAATTACTCCTTTTCTGGTCATGCCTTCCTCCACACACAAAGATGTGGCCCATCACAGTGGCACTAATGACAGAAAAATTGAATGCCAGTTTTGGCATCTCCTGCCACTTCTCTTCTGGCAGCCAATTTAGACCTTACTCTCAGCCCCCTTCCCGCATATGTCACATAGCAGCAGATCTTACTGTTGGTATGGCTACCAGCTATTTTTGAATCATAGACCTTTCTTTGGTTTGTAAAAAAAATTTGTAATACGCAGAAGCACATAAATTCGCTGGAAAAGAAAGCTCTAGTTATAGTTCTGGTCAACATTATTGTCACCCTTGAATTTTTTGTATATCATGTACAATATCTTCAGAAATAAATGGAAATGTAACAACTTTTTATCATCAGAATATTTTAATAGGATGCCCAAAGTTATTCAACAAAACAAGATGCCTTTTCAACTTACATGTAGCGATTTCAAAGAAGAAACATAAAACATGACCTGGACAGCATTAAAGCCACCCTTCCCTAATATTTGGTTGCACATCCTTTGGCAGCAATGACAGCCTCCAAACGTTTCTTGTAGCCATCTATAAGCTTTTTGCACCTTTCTGCTGGTAGTTTCCCCTACTCTTCCATTGCAATTTGTTCAAGTTCATGAATGTTTGCGGGATTCCATTTCCCAATGGTAGATTTCAGCTCTCTCCAAAAGATTTTCGGATTGAGATCAAGACTCATTGCTGGACAGTTTAAAACATTAAAACAGTTTTTTAACCATTCTGTTGTGCTTTTGGATGAGTGCTTTGGTCCTTATCCTGCTGGAGGACCAATGATCTTTGACCCAAACCTAGTTTTCTTACACTGAGTAACACGTTTCGCTCTAAAATGCCTTGGCAATCCTCTGATTTCATGATTCCTTTAATATGTTAAGGCCTCCAGTATCAGAGGCAGCAAAGCAGCCCCACAACATTAAGGATCCTCCAACATGTTTAACTGTAGGTAGAGTGTTCTTTTCCTTATAAGCTTAATTTAGTCACCTATAAACAAATCGCTGGTATGCATTGCCAAAGAGCTTAGGATTGTGGTTTGCCTAGGTAGGTTCAAGATCAGTCGCACGTTTTTATGTCTTTCTTTCAGCAGTGGGGTCCTCCTTGGCCTTTGCCCATAAAGCCCTTCTTGGTTTAGTGTGCGGCGTATGGTACAGGTTGAAACCATCATTCCAGATTGCTCCAGGTCAGCCTTAAGCTCTTTGGATGTTTTACGTGGTGTTTTTTCCACAGTTCGCACCAACCTTCAAAGGCTTCTCTCATTGATTTATGCTTTCCACCGTGTCCCGGGAGGTTCTTGACAGTTCCATGTGTAGCAAACATCTTAATAACATTGCGAACTGTTGAAACAAAGATGCCAAGGTCTTTGGAGATGGCCTTGTACCCTTTAGTATTCTTGTGTTTAGTGATAATAGCATTTCTGATGCTCTCAGACAGCTCTCTTATCTTCAGCTCTCTTGTGAAAAGGGAACAGGGAATAAAAGTGGCCTTTTTAAGAATGAAAGCCATCATTCTTTGGTTAATTCAAGTCATATGAGCACTGACAATTTATCTCAGGTGAGTCTAATTGCAAATTTACCACAGGTGAGTCTAATCTAGTTCTTTTTTTCAAACTAATTTGTATTCCTCAAAAGGGTGACAATATGTCATGGCAATGTTTTCGTTTTTATACTTTTTCCTCCTATTTTTTTTAAAATTATTATTGTTTTATCCTGTGCTGCTCTGCATCAAACATGTGAGCGTATATACACCAAAGCTGTTTCACAACACACTTTTTTTCAGGAGATGTACACGATGTACTTAAAATCCTGGGGAGCTAATAATGTTGACTGTAACTGTATGTGTCTTCCAAGAATCCCATTTCAAGCTGACTTTTGGGGGATGATAAGGGCCTTATTTTTTGTTTATTGATCAGTTGGTTATCCATAGTCTTTGGTCTTTATAAATCAGCATTGTTCTTTGTGTGAATCTTTGGTGGGAGTTGATAATTCAAAGAGCACAGTAAGTGGTATAAAACGGACATCGGCTAATTGTAGTCTTTTGTGGTATAATAAAGGACATTGGTCAATTGTAGTCTTTAGTTGTATAAAAAGAATATTAGATAATCTTTAGTTGTAAAATATAAGATAATTCCATGTAGCAGCTGCTCTGAAGTTTCACTATGATTACCCAAAATTGAGGAAGGGTGCAAAAGGAAGGGAAATCAGGACCCTTGTGGAGGAGAAAACCCCCAGGCTCCGCCAGGTATTCTGCAGAATGGAACCCTCCCCCTCCAGAACGACACCACAACAAGGTGCTCCCTCACTGCACCTAAAATCTGAGGAAGGCTTAACACAGGGATTCCCCGGTCCCCCCACAAAGAGCAGGAGAAATCCCTGTAACAAGAAAACGTATGTGAGTTTCATCCCTCACGTGGTATTATTGCTGTGCCAAGGTCCTGGCAGACTGACAGAGTTTGTGGATGTGGGGGGGAGGGGGTGTTGTGGATATGCTGGTTAGTGAAGTAGAGTCACACACTCTATGGGTAATTACTACTTGAGGCTGGCTCAAGATGATTTTATCAAATCAAGATTTTTTTATTTTAAAAAAATCAGGAGATTCCATGAATGTGTTCAATGGCTCTGGATTGAACACAGGCTTGAGTGGAGTAATGGAACGTTGTTGAATTTATGTCGGGATGGTTGCAGGTTCAAGTCCCTGGAGTGCCGCTAATACCATGAGAGCCATCCTGCATTCAGCTTAATGAGAGCAGCATTCTTCCTTGTATTGTTATTCTTGGAGACCGTGACAGAATTGTTACAGTACGTAGTGTTACAGTGTTGTTACAGTACATTATAAACTACAAGCATTTGGCATTTGTTGAACTAAAAAGTAATGTCATTTTCAAATAAATATACCTTTTATGCAAAAAAGTTGAAGAGATGAAATGGAGAGATTTGAAATGCTTGAAATACTTCTGGCTACCATAACACTGCCGGACTACAAGAGGCTTGAGAAAAAGAACTTTCATTGTCACACAGAGTTATGTGTGTGTGTGTATACATACATATATATATATACACACACACACACAACTCTGCATTGTCCAACCAATTACAGATATATTATTCCAAAAGTTTAAGACAACCTATTTAATATTAATGCATAAATACATGTAGACAAGATGAAAAAGCAGGATGTAAATTTGTAATAAAGGTCTTCTCAATTGTTTAACTACACAGTATTGATAAAACCTTTGAATTTATACTAATAAATATTACAAAATCAAATGGTAATAATCAATAGAAAGTTAAAATTATTTATATTTAATAATCATAATTATTATAATCTTAATAATGTTGCCTTAAATAAGGATACAGTTCATTTCTGATTTTACTATGTCATCACTTTCCCCTGTCATTCTAGACTGTTGCTCTGAGGGTACAAACAGAGGTGCCTTCAAACGGCAGCTGAATGCTCATGGCAGCATGTTTTACAAATGGAGGAACTACTGGGTGGAGATGATTCAAAGAGTGGCACTCTCGCTAGATATGGAGGGCGTGCAGGTCCCTGGGAAGGACATTCTAGGATTTATTTATTTATTTAAAATAGGAAAAGGTTGGGTGATCAGTTGAATGTATTAGCAGCAAGATGTAATAAATGGTTGTAATAAACGCAATGACCGTTGGCTCTCCATAATTCGGAGTGCAATGGATCGTGTGTCTGTATCTGTTGGGAGTCACCTTTCAGAGACTGAGGAGTGAAGCCAGTAGTTTTTCTTGACAATAAGTCAAGCTTAATTTGTATTTCAAATGTGCTGAGAATGTACAAACACACACATTTGCCGATATTAAGCTTCCACAAGCTTCCACCACAAATGACAAAAGTCTTATACTTACAGACCAATCCCCGAAATATTAGAATTCTGAGATATTTAATGAAATATTTTGGACAGTTGTTCTGTCAGTCCCAAAATAAGGTAAATCTAAATCAACCAGGGGACATTCAGAATGGAATTGGTTCATACATCCCTGGGGAGACAAAGCACTAGTGATTGGAAAGTGATTGGAAATAATACACTGGGGACAAATCTGTTGAGACTCATTCTTCATTTAAAAATAAAGGCCTTTTGTTTTGAGACATTTTTAATGGTTTTCAATGGTTGAATCTTTCATATTCACTGTTCCCAAGTCCCCTAGCCTATCCGTTGAAGTCCCTATTAAAACCCTGCCAAGTAAGAGCTCAAAATCTCACTGAGACATTGTGTCTGGAGGGCAGATCTGAATTTCTTTGAAAGTTTCATCCCACTTAAACATAAATATCTCCTTATCTCCTCATAGTAAAACTAAATGGCAGTGGCTTTGTCTAATTGAGGCAGAAGAGACCCACTCCATCTCATTCAGAATGCACCTATTTCGCCCATGCCGACATTGCCAAAGAGCTTAGGATCACATCTAATTTTGTAAATATTTACATTCCTTTGTGTTAGACACTACTTGTCTGGGTCTTCTCTGGCTGTAAAGAGCTCATCGGATTTCCAGACAACAGTGTAAACCGTTTAAAAGAGATCAACAGAATTCAGCATGTTTAAAGGGCTGAATGAAACTGATCCGTCAATCAGGAATAGACTTAGATGTCTGGATATAAAGTATTTTGTTGTTCCACTCATTTATTTGTTTATTTCTGTAGCAAGTTGAGGGATGTAATCATTTGTGTTGGCATTCTTCTGAGAACTACTTAAAAGAAAATTAGATAATGGCACCAACTTATTCCCCATTACCTCATTAATCTGCCTTTTTTCAAAATAGAGGTACCGCTCACATGCCTTATTAGCTGTCACAGCCATTACATAGAGCATATTCACAAAAAATGTTTAAATCATCTTGAGAGCATGTATGCTACTAATAAATAAAAAGGTTTCAGGTTAATTATCATGTCCCCAGGTGCTAGAGAAATTCTTGTAATACTTTACATTATGGGTCTCAAATTACTGTGTATTTACATAGTAGTTACTGTGTTCATAAATGTGTACTTATACTAATAGAATTATTATGCATAGTTACACTGTACTTAATGAACTGCATATTGCAAAGCTTCTGCATAGTTTATTACTGCATAGGCAATAATAAAAAGCCAGTTTGAAAGGAGGCTGTTCCAGAGTTTAAGGGCCTTGACTGAATGAAAAGGCGGGGTCCACCCTTGGTATAAAGTCTAGAAACCTAAACAGTCAGGAGATCGGAGGCTCTAAGAGGGCGATAAGGGTTAATGTAAAGTGGTTAAAAGCTGAGCAATATACTCAGGGATCCATCCATGTCTTGACTTAAAATGAATCAATTAAGTCTTGAAATCAATTCTAAAAGCAGCTGGAAGAACATGCAGGGAGGCATGAATAGGGATGATATGACTTATACTCTTGCTTATCTTAGTCACGAGTCTTGCATCATCAGTATAGACGTGAGACTAGATATACTATATATATACTAGTGATATATATTGTGATTGTGAATTATTTGGCCCATAGGCAGCAATAAAATTGTGCCCAGAAAAGTAATTGACATTTGGGCTTTAGACACATGATGTCTATGATAGTTCGTTTTTCCCTACGATACAAAATATGTGATTATTTGCCATTTCTTTTACTTTTATGTTTCCTTGAAAGTGAAAACAACAAACAGTGTGTATGTAGCTCCAAAAATATCTCTCAAGCTTAATTTAAGTAATGTGTTTTTAAATAGATTTCATCAACAGGTGACCAGAAAAGTAAAAATTCAGCCACCTACATATATTTCATTACCTTATTGTATCCACAATATTCCACACAAGGCTGCTGCTGCCTATTTAGCGGTGGTTGGCATGTCCCTTACGAGCTCAGGGACAAATTGCTCGGTTGAGTACAACCAGGATACTCAATATCTGATGTCAACTCTATTTGTTTAAACTGCAATACAGAAAGTTAGAGATACTGAACCAAAAACGAACTTCTTAATTTCTGGTGTACAAATATTAGTAAGGTTAAAGAATGTATAATTCAATGAATATCATTGCAGCTGCACTGAAAAGAAAGCGGTGGTCTTCGCTGGGCTGGAACAGAGAGACTTATCAAATGATGAAGGGAACATTATTTAAAATGTGAAAGTTATATTTCTACAGTACAGAGCATTTCCTCCAGAATATTCTTCCACAATGTCCATAAAAAACATGACGGTACAGAAGTATAGTTATATCTAAGAACTCCTGTGACTGTCTGCTGACCTTCCAAAATATTGCTGCTGCATGAACATCCAGCAGTCTGTACTTCCCCTGCGTCTCTGAAAAGGACCCATTCCTAAGACTCTAGATAGGCTGTACATCTGATTTAAAAAGAAATAATTTCCCTCAGTTTTACTACTCAGTAGGAACTGGTAAGCCTCTGAGCTTTTCAAGTTATTTGGTGCTTGCCCATTGACAGTGATGTACTCAATTAAAAAGAGATGCTGTCATACTTAATTTGGGGCCACTTTTTCATGTTATCTTCCCAATCCCTTCAATGGTAGATGGTTCAGGGAGAGTAATCTCTCCTCGTTTATAACTTGACTCCAAAGTAACTAACGCTAGCCGTCGGTTATTGACAATTTGCCATTCTCACTGCCTGAAGTTGCTCCCATCTAGGAATACTGTAGATAATTTCTTTGAAATCGTTTAGAATAAAATTTTGGTTATTGGACTACTGCAAATTAATAACATATAAACAAGATCAATTGTTTGTCGCAGCTTATTGCTAAACACAGCGGTCTTTCAGTATTAATTATTCTACATATTGAATTATTAATAATAAAGTAGTGCAATACGTATATCAATGATAGTGCATCTTAACTGCTACACAGATTATTTGCCAGAGGCTAGAGTCATGTACAAAATAATGCAGTATTTTGCATTACTTTTGCAGTACTATTTTTGCAGTAACTACCAATTAAATACACAGTAATTAGAGACACTTAAAAAGTGCCTAAAGTTCCCCTTCTTGGGTTTTCTGGTCAAAAACCTTAACCTGTGAATTTTGTGCAAATCATCGTCAGCCGTGAACAGGAAACAAGTAATTTCTCTAATTGAGATTCTACATCTGTTATTACATATGTCCAGCTCAGCAGACACTCCAGAGTAAATTTTGCACTCTAACAAATTGTGAAGTAAGATATTAATTGAAGCAGTTTTTGGTTAATTTTGTTAATTTTTGTTATATTATTACCTGCCTCAGATATAAACAAACAATGAGCCCGACACCTTATCCACAGTGTGACTGCATTTCCCTAGATGCCTGGCACCTCACCACAATTTCACCCCCTTTCCCAATGAGCTTTACATCTTACCCATGTAACTCCACTGCTGAACGAGTCTGACACATTAACCACAATGTGACTGCACTGCCCAACTAGTCTGACACCTTAAGCACAATGTGACCGTGCTGCCCTGCAGAGCTTTATCATTGACGGTTTTTGAGATTTGCCTAAACTCTGCACAGCAACAGTCAAATGAGTTACTCCTAAAGGGTCTACATCTTCACATTTTTCACTCAAAGGGTGCATAGAAGCATCCGAGGCCCTGATCTGCAAATGTTTTTGTTGTATGCACAATTATTAAATTCAAGAACATTAAAGTTTGTGGTAGTTTTCATTCCTGCTGTTTACAAACAGTTTTGAATGTCAAAATGGCAACCCTTATACCAACAAGGCAGGCAGTATGCAGATCATGTCCATTTGCCTTGGCGATTGAAGTCCTAGCAGTTATTAGATCTGCACAGATAATTGTAGGAGTTTATGGCCACTCTGAGGCATCTATTAGATGTGCTGACTAATCTGATCATGTCAGCAGGAGTGTCAATGAAAATAAAACTGCAAATATCCATGAAATTAGGTACTCACAAAGGTTTCCACATGAGTAAATAGCAAAGCCGTAGTCATTGATTTCACCCTCCCCTACATTAACCAATTGGAGGCATTTATACTTTGCTAATAGCTGCTTGGTTTCTTAAATAACAGTGGGCACCCACATCAGTCATTTGATATGATATTATTATTGCTAATTATCTATATGTTTTTGTGATTTTGTTGTCTTACTTTTAAATTGAGCTTGGAAAAACAGTACTAAATGGATAGGGCTTTTCACAGCTTCAATTAGCCTTTTTGGTACATTTTTAATTCTATGGTTTGGTACAGTAAAGGATAAATCACCTAGTGACTCTTAACGGCAACTGGTTACTGTAGAGCAACATGACTGCAAAAATTTATGACTGTTTGTAGAAAACACCTCATATTCATATCCAGTGCTTTGAAAGTTAATTAGCATTAAAAAGTTATTATTAACATAATGCGGATTTTTTCTTAAATTATTTTCTTCTTCTTTATTTATCAATATTGAATTAAAAAAACGATGCCTGTATCAAGTCCACATTGGCTTTTTGAGAGGAAAAAAGGAAAGAAAAAAAAAAAATATATAGGCATATACAACATATGGCCATGTCTGTGTAGAATTGTCTGAGGCAATTGTCGGCTCGTTTACAGAGGAAACAGTGTATGTTCACGAGGAAAACTCGCTGGTTCTCGTTCACACGCCCCATAGCGGCATAGTGGCCCCCCAAACACCCAGTGGTGGTGCCCCGTTGGTAGTTCTTTCGTCCCAACTCTAGACATTTTTCATCTAAAGATCAACCCAGGTGTCTCCTTAAAACCATGTCATCTTTCATCTTGTCATCTGCGTGAAATAGCAAAGATCTGCATTAAAAACCTATTTTATTTATGTGAGCTTTTCTTTTAAATTATTGTGAACAATTGTTATTAACAGATGGGGTGCCCACTGCATTTTTTTTTTCCACATGTGGTGAATGGGCTTGCAGGTGGGTGGAAGTAAAAAAACGTGAGATTGAGCAATTTCATGGAATCCTGATTAAACACAATAAAATACTGAAATACCAAGTGTGGACTGTGAAAAAATGATTTATTTAACCTGGCCATGCAACTCCGTCCATGTCCTATATATTACGTGGGGAATGGCACACAGACTCGGCACAGCGATGTCCGAAAAGGGTCTGTCATTGTAATATTACTAATGAAGACTAAGTCAGATAAACATATGGTACATTATGCACATCTCACCCTATAGAATGTCAAGATAAAATTATGAGCTCCAGAGATGCCAGTGGCACATTGTACAACAATGCATCATCCCAGCTTTTTTAGAAACTTCTAGAAATTATTGCAGCACAGTAAATTCCCCAACCTCATTTATATGAATATATATGAGAACCCTCCATTCATTATAGTTGCTTTCAGTTTGTTGTCTCTGTTCCTCTGTTTAATCGTGCGTGCTTCTGAAACTGAGAAGGGGGAGGAGGGGAGGTATAATCATGGTTGTAATCTGGTTATGGCATGAAACCCCTAAGGTTGGCTGGAACGTTAGATTGAGAATCTGATTAGAAAGCATATGCCAAACGTGTGGCAAATAAATGCTTAGAATTGCGTAAGATTGAACCCATCCACCACATTGCCTAACAAGTGCCAAAACTTTGAAGCACCATCTAGTTATATAATACATACAACACAAACGGGGAAATTAGGAATAACTGACTATTTTGGGTAGTGAAAGGGTCTTATGATGCAAGTGTGCACATCACCTCCAACCCCCTACATGTTCCTGCTAGCACTCTTTCTCAGCCTGGGCTTGGAGGTGACAGGACACGATATCTCTTCATTCAAGGGGTAAGCTTCCCTGATGTACGGACATGTGAGTCTGTGATGTGGCGACCAGAGTGATGAATAGCAGAAACTCTCGAGATTAGATTTGCTCTGTTTCTGTAGGAAACTTCCCTCGCAGTGCGCACCCTTTACCCATAGATGTGTGGGGCTCACTGCCTTGTAATAAGCATGCTACTTGCTGTTTAATCTCATCTCACTTGGGAAAGGGAATTTTCTTCATCATTCCTGAGAGAACACCACTGAAGGGGATCTGAGTCCTGCTATGCAGATTGTGTTAGCATGCTATTCACTTCTCAAGCACTCAATCAATCAATCAATCAATCAATTTTATTTTTATACAGCGCTTTTCACATGTTGCCATGTCACAAAGACACTTTACATACAGAAAAATACAGTATGTCCCAGGCCTGACCCCCCAAAAGCATGCCAGTGGCAACAGTGGCAAGGAAAAACTCCTTAGGCTGGCAGGAAGAAACCTTGAGAGGAACCCAGCTTAGTGGGGGAGCCCATCCGCTGCTGGCCAGCACTGGGAGTAGAATTAAAGAATTTAAATGTCCATGATGTGCGAGGCCCTCCGGTAGAGTAGTTCCAAAAAAAAAGTAATATCCAAAAAAAAAGTAATACTCCTGGAGTCTATTTATATTGATTTTTTTATAGATACATAAAATCTATTGTGCACATTTGATTGTCACAATAGATTCTCGGTAATAAGTCATGTCTGTTGTCCCAATTATCTGAATGAATAACACTTACACAGATTCATGCAGTCAAACCTGTTGGGTCTGCAGGGTTCCCAGTTGTATTGCAGCTATGCCCCATCAAGGCATTTACTAGTCAACAGTGGAAGGGCTACAGGTGGAAAAGTTAATTTGGTGATAGATTGTAGTGTGGATGGCTTGGTGGGTTTTAGTAGTTACTGAGTAGCCCAAGCTGGGCTTTTGTCAAAACATCACTGACAAAGATGGCGTTTTTGCTGTGGGCCAGAACACCAACTGAGAGTGGCCCAAGCTACTGGAGTGCGAGAAATTCAGTCATGGATACTTCTCTCAGCCGAGACAAAGGCTCCAAATCTATTTCTGCATATATTTCCTTTCATAAACCGATTGCTTGGAGAGTCTGAGGCCGTTTGGCAAAGTGGTTGCTCTATAAATTATTAGTAAAGCCATGGACATCATAGCCTGCTGAGGAACGGCTCACATCCTGTGGCTCAGAGCTCAGGGGTTGTAAGTATCCCCTTTGCCGCTGTGTGGGATATAGATGCAGACCCTTTTTATACTGCAGGGAAACAAGCTTATCTTTGTTCCCTGTTCAGTGGAGGGGCCACGCAGCTCCGTTGTCTTGGTGTCAGGCTGAGGAGTCTTCCACCGACTGACTTAATTGCAGGACTTCAGCATCATATCGGCGATTTCCTGTCATTAACTGGGGGTTATTCATGCCAGCACCCCAGGCCAATGAAAGACTGATGATGAAGCCCTCAAGCTGAAACATGTGAGAACTTGTTATTGTCTGAATATTTTAAGGACTGGCAAGAAGAGACGCGGTGTTAGTTTTATAGAGTCAATTCTGATACGTTTTTTGAAACTTCCTGGAGACCAACGTATTTCTGAGACATATTACATTGTTCTTGATTTTATTAGTTTATTGTTTCTGTGGTCTCTGCAACTTTGGGTGGAATACTTTGAAAAAATTGTTTCGTTTCAGATTACAGAATGTGCACTTACTCATTACAATAACCAGAACATGTTTTATTTTAATTTTGAGAACTTAATATTTAACTTAACTACTTTGGAAAAAATATACTTTTAAATTACTTTTTTGTTAATCAAAATAAGTGTTGATTCAAAACCGACTAAATTATGATTCACCATTAACTTTTTCTTATATAAAATTCTGCTGTTATTTTAATTACACGGAATAACAATTTCATCATTTTTTTTGCTTTAATTTAAATTTTATATATTGACTAGCTCTAAATATAGACTGAATTCATTAATTAATTAATGTTATTCATTGCGGAGTCACCACTTAGAACTACCTAGTATAGAGAGAACACAAAATACATTTAATGTATTTAACATGTATTTAATCAAACCGTTAATTTTCTGAATGAAAGAAGAACAATTTTTAAATTAAGACACATAAAGGAAAAAAATAAAACAACACCTGTATGAAATCAACATCAGCTGATGTACACAATCGGACCGCACATTGCCATTAAATGTTTGATTACTGGTTATCTGGGTGGCTCACACTTCTATTTAAAGACTGTTGCTCTTTAGTTTGCAACTTAGTAACTGACCTTGCGTTCACACTGTCGTTTGACACTGCAAATCATGGAACTTGGAATACACCTCCTTTTTACATTAGAAATGTAACGGGTTCAAGCGGTCATCAAATTTTCTGATACCATTGGTTATCTAGTTTAATCCTGTTGATTAACACAGTCAATCGGATCCTCCACTAGGAACTCAAGTACAGGAGGGCTCAGTCTTTCTTTATCCATTAAAGTGTGATTACAGCAGCATCTCCATAAATAGCAACCAGCGTGGACTCAATAGCAATGATTCTGCTCCTAACCAGTGACTAAGAGGTCTAGTTGCTCAAGTTGTTCCTGGATAGGCATGGCGGTAGTTTGGAAGGGCATCACTACGGAGATGAAGAGTTGTTGGAAGTGGAAATAACTATCTGCCCCTTGATCCATACTAAATTCCTGGAATCTCCCATGAGACAACAAGACAATAAGACAACAAGAGTCCTGCTTGTTTTTTTTTTAAATGTGTGAGCATGTGTGTGTATGTATCTTACCATTTGCTATATTGGATCTTACCTTAACTGTACAAATCTGCCTGTTGAGGGGCCTTCTGCACCATCATCTCATGTTTCTCTTTCAGGGACCATGGAACCACATATTTTTTCTTCAGTACCATCACTGACACTTTATCCTCAAATCAAAGAAAATCAAAGACACTGGGGTCACAAGTGGTTGACCGCTATATGCTGAGGTTAAACTCTGTCCAGCTGATCTTATAAATAATGGCGTCGGGGGTGGTTGCTGACCACTTGTTGTTCTTTATTTTCAGGGGGATCTCCGGGAAGAAATGTGGTACCATCATTCTTTCAGTTGAGGAGCTGGGAAACTGCAGAGTGAGTACAGCTGGTTAATTAGACAATTGTGTTCTGTTCATTGGAAATACTCAATAGTTATTTCTTCTTATACCTGGGTCTTTGTGTGCACATGTGTGTTTGTATGTATGTGTACCTTTTTTTCGGTGTGCATGTGTGTGACAGAGAGAGACAGAGAAAGATTATGTCAACGTCATGGTGCTCTGCCTTATATTCAAACTGGGGCATCCCTAGGGGACGCTATTCCCTGAACATTTTAAATTATTTAAATCAGGATAATTAATTATTATAAGTTAAGTTAAGTGGCTGATAAGTGATTATTTGTGATCGATAGTGATTGATTGGTTGGTTTCTCCTTTACTGATTTGACACCATTTACCAATGGCCCTCATTACATTTTGTTACATTACATTACAAATCTCCAGGCAGGTAAGGCTCTGTGCTGTAGGCAGATTCCCCGGCGATCTCCCCTACTCCCTATGTTTAACACACAAATGTGCCTGGACTTTCATCACTGCGTATGGCCTCATTAAGATGAATTAGACAGGGAAGTGTTTCCAATTTTGTTTTTTTGAAGCCCCAGGCTCGCTAGCCTCTCTACCCCCTCTGATTCTCGCTGTGTAATTGCTGCTGCCTGTCCTTTTCTCTGGCTGGTGCACACTTTTCTTTCTGTTCCTCATAATGAAGTGTCAGATGTGAGTTTTGATGGTAACACGGACCTCCTCCCCATGGGTTTTCACCGTCCAATTTCGTTTGGGACTGAAAATGAAGCTGTGTCCCCACTGCCCAATGAATTCTCATAATAGAACGAGGTTTAAATACATTATTTTGTTTGCATCAGCAGTGGGGTTGTGATAACTATGCTAGGATTATAAGACTTGGGTAGACTTCCCCTGTAAATGTTTATTTTTTATTTTTTCATTTTGTCAAGAATTTGTGCTCATTTATGCCAGACATGTTTCGTTATCTCTGTTGCAAATTGATTTTCCACTAAGCCTAAGAAATGTTTCTGAGGAAATGGTGCTTCTAATTTGGAACATCATCAACATTTCTGTGTGCCTATCAGCATAGTTACAAAAGCATCAAAAGACATAGGAAAGGTGAGACATGGTTCTGCTCATCTAAGCCTGCAGCAAGCAGCCTAGGCCTCCTGACTCTGCCTACTCTCGTCTGATCTCAGAAGCTGAGCAGGGCAGGGCCTGGTTAGTACTGGGATGGGAAACCACCTCGGAATACCAGGTGCTTTATGCTCCTCCACCTTGGGTCTGCAGTCCTGTGGTCTCTGAGCCAGTCCCAAGCCTGGATAAAGGAGGAGGGTTGACTGGATGGGTACAGATATGCTGGTTATAAAGAACAAGATGCTTGATATTTGAAGCATGAACTGTCTATGGGCATTGTGCCCATGGATCTTCAGAAGAAGGAGAAGAAGCCTGCAGAAGAAGCCTGAGAAGAAGCCTGCACTGCATGACTTCACTGAGTCTATGTGGACATAGCCATTCTCCTACCTCTATAGGTATTTAGAGCCTGTTCGTAAGTGTATAGCACTGGCAATTCTCAAATCCTGATTCCCATCCCCTGAAGTATGTCAGGGTTGATGGAAACTCAGTGAGCTATCAGTGAGCAAACTTGAATATGAATTCTCAGAATGTTGTGAAGTGATCAGTGAGCTCAGAAGGGTGGAGAGAAATCAGTGAGCTTACCTTAGCATGGCTGCTCAGAAAATGAAAATGCAGGTCTAAAAAGCTGGCTCCAGGTAGCTCTAGTCTATCTGTAAATCATGACTGGGGAGGAGGTGGAAGAAGTCTCAGGTTTCAGACTTCTCTACTTTGATGTCATTGTGTACACAAAAGCGCTCACGGACAGCCTCACCCCCTCAGAGGCTGTGTTCTCCGGCCTTTGAGAAGGGCTGAATGAGGGGAACCGTTAAGCTTTACTACTCTCTGTCGGGAGATGCCAGGTGCATCTCACTCTCTCTTTGTTCTCTGTTAATGAGGTCTATGCTACATTTAGTCAAGGGAAAGGAAGCCTGTGACCCACCTCACATAAATGTTGGATTAAAAAAATTATTTTCTGTTTTATTTCATTTTTTATTCTTACTCCCTCAACAGTAAATATGATAAATTTGTTATTTTATGTGGTATAGACATGTAATATGGCCAAAAGTTTGTGCTTGTCGAACATCTAATTCCAAAATCACGGGCATTAATATAGAGTTGGTCCCTCCTTCACTGGTATAACAGCCTCCACTCTTCTGGGAAGGCTCATGATGGGACATTGCTGCAGGGGCTTGCTTCCAATCAGCCACAAGAGCATTAGTGAGTTCAAGCATGGATATTGGGTGATTAACCTGGCTTGCAGTCAACATTACAATTAATCCCAAAGGTTTTTGATGGGGTTGAGGTCAGGGCTCTGTGCAGGCCAGTCATGTTCTGTATGAACCTTGTTTTGTGCACAGGATCATTGTCATGCTGAAAGAAGAAAATACCTTCCCACAACTATTGCCACAAAGTTGGAAACACTAAATCGTCTAGAATTTCATTGTATGCTGTAGAATTGAGATTTCCCTTCACTGGGACTTCACAGGGGCCTAGCCCGAACCACCAAAAACCCCAGACAACCTGGGTGCAATGATCTTACGTTAATGACAACCCGGATGCATTGATGTTATGTAAATGACAACCTGGGTGCATTGATGTTGCGCTAATGACAGCCCGGGTGCATTTGTTTTAGAAGCATCCACAGAGAATAGAGCTTAGAAGCTGGCAGATGAACAAGATAGCTCATTAAGCAGGAAGCAGTCTTCAGGTTGTTAGTCATATGACTTCCAATCGGAAGGTGGATCAATTGCAGCTCATCACGGTGCTCACCTGCTCATCCGCTGCTGTGCTTCACCTACTTATTGACCTGCTCATAAAACTGCGTGCTGGCTACAGTCCAGAGTACACATTCGCTTTAGCAGCTACTGGTGTCGATAGTGAGGCCCACTGGACTCTGGAGCCAAGGATGCCAGATGTGGCAGATTGTTAACAACGAATGCCACTGGGAAATGTTGTCCATCTTAACAGGATGCAGGCTATGTGCAAATTGGATCAAGAGAGTGCTTATCGTTCAGTGGTAGGCAGGATCCGTATGCTATCGTAGATATCCTGCCTCTTAGATGCTACTGTTTAGAACCTAAACCAGTGATACAAAACATACAGTCATTTAATTTTGTAGTAAGGCAGTACATTGTTCTTTGTATGTACTATATAAGTACATATTGTAACACTGTACACAGTCAGCTTGTATGACTGCATTGCAAGGACATACGACTTCACAAGTACACATTGTCACACAGTACTATATCAGCTTTTGCAATTAAGCAAAAAATACAATTTGTGTAGCAAAGGGTTATACCAGCTTTAAAGTAATGGATGGGACTGTCAGAAAACACTGTTGACTTTTGCTGCAACATTAGGCAGGAGCCCGAGGGGTTGCTTAAGTCCAGCGTTGGCCATTTGGAAGCAGGCCGGGTGTTGGTCCCTGGGCCAGAATGACACGTGTAATAGCCCAGGAAGCCGATAATGACAGTGGTGCCCTCCCTGCCATTTAAACACCATCAGCTTGTCATTAACAGGTTGGAGGCAACTGTTTGGCTTTTAGAGCGAGCGGGCCTTTGAACCTTGGGGTGAAAGATAACAGTACAAAACACCTCTTCCTAAAGATTATCCATGTCCTTACTCCCCCCTGTCATACCAAAAGGCTCCTATCTCTGTGTGCCTTGCCAGCTTCACCGTTGATAGTGCGTTTTTTATAGCTCAGTGATAAAAATGTGTTTAGAGCAGGGCATTTGGTAGATATGAAGGTATAAACGATATGAACGTTTTCAGTTGGTATGAAGGGACCTAACGAATGTCAGGAAAACATTTCCTACTCCATTACACCCCCGCTACCTTCCGGTACCACAGACCAGGCAATTGTCAATTGTCCAATGTTGGTTATTGCTAGTGTTTTGCTGATTGGGGTGTAATTCGGAGTGATCTACCCCGGCAATAGCCCATCCGTGACATGGACAAACTAGGACGACTGTTGTACTGCACCATTATTTTCCTGTTTGTGGCTCGCGCTATTCTTGCAGTTATCCTTTGATCTCTCTCAGCAATTACCTGTTTCCACCCATAGGATCTCCACTGATTGGATGTTTTTTGTTTGTCACTCCATTCTAGTACCAAACAGACTGCAGTGCATGAAATTGATAATGTGTTTGAAATTACTATAAGCCAGTACATGGCATATTTTTCCCTTATAGACATATGTGAATTATAAGAATCCTGTTCTTTCTGCATCTATGCTTAATAGATTAACACTTCGTTATCATTGGGCTGTGTTCTCAAATCGTTTAATTTAGCTGTTGTCAAAAAAACAAACCTGGTCCCAACATTTCTAAACAATTTCAGACCAATATTCAACCTTCCCTTTCTATCTAAAAAACTGTTGCTGAACAGCTAACAGCTTTCTTAGAAGGTAATAATGCCTTGAGACTCCTCAGTCAAGTTTTAGCACTGACACTGCACTTATTAAAGCTGTCAATGATATCTTTATAGCCTCTGATAACAACTGTCTGTATTAGCATTTCATGTTGTTAGTGGTGCCATTGACACTATCGATCACTCGATCCTTCTGAATAGACTTGAATTCGAGTTTGGCATTAAAAGAAGTTCTCTCTCCTGGTTTAAGTCATACCTAACAGACAGATTTCAGTTTCTGTTAATAAATGATGAACTTTCCAATGAACTTTTCCGATTTTCTGCCATGTTAGGTATGGTTTCCCACAGGGTTCTTCAACCTATACCACTTGATGTCATTCATAATCATGATATTAATTTCCACTGCTATGCAGACTACACTCAGCTCTGTCTGTTTGTAAAACCAGTCGAGGACCAGCATTTTGCCATATTAGATTCTTACATCAAGAGTGCTCTTAGGAGGTGGGCAAGACTCCCACCACTTTTATGGCTATTACCTCCTCACCACTTTTTTGCTTTTGTAGACTGCTATAGTTTATTCCTGCTGAAGCTACGTAATTGTCATACAAACACTGATTTTACTTACTCTACCTCCCCTTGCTTGTCAGCTATTAACCATATTCTGCTTTTCTTGAGTGCCTCCCTTCTTGAGTATATATATTTTTTTCTTCTAGGTCTCGTTAGATTAATTGAACCACAATGATAGTGTCATGGTTCAGTTTCACCTCTTCTGTTACTCCGTCACGTTTTTTCAATCACCAAATAATCAATCAACATTCCACTATCTCATGTGCACTGTTTCGTTCATTCTTGGTTTTCATTTGTCTTGCACCTCTCAACTTGCTTTCTGTTTTCATTATAACCCTGTCACAAAGGTTTTTTGTAGTTTTTGTAATATACCATTAAAGATCATGTTTAGTTTGGACTTGTCCATAGTTTGTAATGCCCTCCAGTAGAGGAGTTCCAAAACATTGTAATATCCGGAGGAGAGTCTCCTTGCTGTGCCTCGAAAGCCGTGTCTGGCCGGGACTCTGCGTGGGAGCTGCGCTTGGGTTCATACCTGCTCTGGTGCCCCACACCTCATGACAGATAGGAATCATATGATAATCAAGACCACTTAATTTTGAGTGTAAGTCATTATGTAAACAAATACATTACAGGTTTGTAAATTCATAAAATTTATTGAAAAAGTTTTTATATTCACTCCAACAGCAATCCATGATATCAAATTCAGGGCAATAGGAAGGAGCTTATTGATCATGGTGAGAGAAGAGTACTTTAAGGTGTACTAAACCAGGGGTTCCCAACCTTTTTCATCCCATGGACCACTTAATTAATATCAAAAATGTTCACGGACCACCACTTGCACACCGCGTGAAACGTTTCCATAGTACATATTTAATTAAATAGCCTAGCCTACTACGTCAATCGCAGGAGTTAACCGCAACAAACAAAGTGAACAACTGGCAGTGCTTAGTTAGGCTCTAAAATGCATGACAAAACTTTACTGAAAAAAGTTATCAATGAAGAGTCAGAGACAGAGTAGTCTTTGAGAGGCTTTACTTGAATAGTGTCACAGAAATTCAGAGACAGTTTGAAACTTAAAATGTCAGAAAACCAATGCAAGTTCAACACTGCAAAAAATCTAAATCTCACCAAGCATATTTGTCTCTTTTCAAGTCAAAAAGTGTTATTACACTTAATATAAGACCCAACAAACAAGCTATAAGGACTTGTTTTTAGATGGTGTATCTTGAATATCTTATTTCAAGAAATTTTAACGAGTGTATTTTCACTAGTCCCATTGGCAGATTTTTTCACTTATTACTTGCAAAAAACACCTTGTATTCATTATTTTATTTCTGCCAATGGAACTAGTGAAAATATACTAGTGGTCCGCGGACCACAGCTTGAAAATTGCAGTCCTAAACAATATTAAATACTTTTTTGTTTTACCAGGATTAGTGTTAAAGTCTGCTCCTTAACGGGCTATAAATGAAATCAAGCGAGGAAGTCTTGTCATTTGTGTTATAGACTCCAGGTCATTGGAGGGTTTCGTTCTAGTGCCCTCCTATAGTGCTGACTTGTCCTCTAATGTTCAGATTTGTGAACTCTGCTTTCCATCTATGGCACAGATTTTTGTGAGTCTCTGGCGGGCATAGGTATGTTGGAAAGAGCTGTTAAATATTTTGCCTTTGTTTGAGCAAGTCACTGATGTGGACTGCAAAGTTTGTAGTGCAGGGTGATGTTGTGTTGCACTTCCGTCCAGGCTTGAGAGAGTGGATATTGGGGAAAAGGTTCCAATGGGCTGGTCAGCTGATCATTGTTAAGCTTTTTCTCTTCCCTAGATACAATGCCAGTGGGCCTCTGACTAATACAGCTCAGTCAGAACAGAACAGCATGTGAATGAGAACATACACTATATGGACAAAAGTATTGGACTACACCTCTTAATCATTGAATTCAGGTGTTTCATTCAGTCCCATTGCCACAGGTGAATGAAATCAAGCACCTAGCCATGCAGTCTACCTTTACAAACTTTTGTGAAAGAATGGGTCGTCCTAAAGACGAATTCGAGCGTGGTACTGTAATAGGATGCCATCGTTGCAACAAGTCAGTTTGTGAAATTTCTTCCCTCCTAGATATTCCACAATCAACTGTAAGTGGTATTATTGCAAAGTGGAAGCGTTTAGGAACCACAGCAACTCAGCCACGAAGTGGCAGACCACGTAAGGTTAGAGAGCAGGGTCGCCGTGTGCTGAGGCGCATAGTGCGTAAAAGTCACCAACGCTCTGCTGACTCAATAACTCCAGAGTTCCAAACCTCCTCTGGCATTAACATCAGCACAAAAACTGTGCGCCGGGAGCTTGGTCTTCCATGGTCGAGCAGCTGTATGCAAGCCTTACATCACCAAGCACAATGCCAAGCGTCAGATGGAGTGGTGTAAAGCATACCGCCACTGGACTCCCACAAGAGTGGAAGTTGTTATAGCTGCAAAGAGGGGACCAACTCGATGTCAATGTCAATGGATTTAGAATGGGATGTCATAAAAGCTCCTGTAGGTGTAATGGGCTCAGAGCCAAGACATAAACAAAGTAACCTACATTGCTATAGCTTTTCTAAATGTCACACAGGTATCCCCGTAGGGGAGACAATATGGTTTATCTGCCATTTGAGCTCACCCCCTCGATGGACCAATTGCTTCAAATGCAGGCATCCACACCCACGAGTGCCCTGTCAGCAGCATCTCTATCTAGGCACTTCCCTTTCTGCCCCTTTGGTTCTGGGTTCACTGCTGGGAGAGAGCTATGCAGCTGTTGAGAACTGTCACATAAGGAGGTGACCACCTGTCACCAAAAAAGGAGTTTAATTTGATGTTTTTTGTCAGCTAAATGAATAAAATGAAAAATTAGATTTTGCTATTTTGGTAGCATCAGTTGCATTTTAAAATTGTACAGTCAATTAAATTATCAACATCCTTACCACTACTGAATGGATATGGCCTCAAAACGGGTATGTGAAGCTATATTACATATCATAAAGATTACTTTATTATGATCCATGCTATATCGTTGATGATAGGTTCATTAGCTCCTATTCTGCCGGGTGTGTGTGAATTTAAGGGACACATTTGCAGACTTGAAAGCTTATTGGTCTTTGGAGACAACACACTGGACAAACGTCTTGCTTTTTTATTTTGTGACCATGGTAACTTCATGCAAGAATGGAGGTGGAGTTTTCACATGAAACAGCTTATAAATAGATAATTAGTTATGGATTGTGGCATGTATTTAGATTGCTAATTAGCTAGAGATGGATTGTGTAACGTTATATTTTGCTTCAGATTTTACCTGTTGTAGTGTCTGATAGTCTTTTTGACTAATAAATTGTCTAGTAAAAAGGCTAATAAATCTATGCAAGTACTCAATGTAATCAAAGTTATAGGAAAATTAAAACTATGGCCCTTTGCTTTTTGAGAATAATATGATTATTTTGTCTGTGGCCCTGCTTACTGTACTGAGCTTATCAGACTGTTGTAAAAAACAAAACAGGAAGCATACGCCCTGTCAATTAATGACACTCTCCTGCAGGACAGTGCCACCATGCAATTCTGCGCCAACAAACTGGACAAGAAGGACTTCTTTGGGAAATCCGATCCCTTTATGGTGTTCTTCCGAAGTAACGAGGATGGAACGTGAGTTTTGTTGTGTGGCTGTTAAGCATATCAGAAGTCAACCTTGTTTGTAAACCCTGTGGAAATATAAGCAGTCCTATTTTCTCTGTGCTGGATGAAAGCTGAAGAAGCCTGCAGCAGCTGCTAACTCTCCCCCATGGGAAAAGGCAACATGAAGGGTGGATGGAAAATGACTCTCAGGCAACCCATACATCATGCTTTTGGACTCCACTTGTATTGATAAATACGGCACCACATATAAGTTGACAATCTTCTGGATGAATGGGGATTTTTTCGGTGTCCGTCAAAGCAATTGGGAATTTTACAAAGATTCACAGTTGAGCTGCACATAGTAACCAGAGTCAGCACTACTTATGGCCCACATAGTTTATGCTGGTGCAATAAAGGGAAGTTTAACTTTCAGCTAGTTGAATGCTTATTGTGAGCTGAAAAACCTGAAGTGGACATTGTCTGTGCAAGTTACCCCTGTGCCCTGGTCCCTCCTCGTCTCCCTTTCTGTCCATGTGAAGGTTCACCATCTGCCACAAGACAGAGGTGGTGAAGAACACGCTTAACCCTGTATGGCAGCCCTTCACCATCCCAGTCCGGGCACTCTGCAACGGGGACTACGACAGGTAGCACTCCCTCATCAACGATCAGCTAGCAATTTCTTAGACAACACAACATGCTGGACCATTACAAATACATACAATTTGTCTCTTTCAAGGGGTTATTGATCTAATAATTAATTATTTTATATTAATTTCTAAATCAATTGGATTTTAAGCACTGCTTGTTTATTGATTTGCCAGCACATGACACTTGTGTTGAATGTAAAGATGGCTGGTTGAACAAGTACGTGCCGTATAATCCCAGCAGGCTGGGATTATTGTTGGATATTGGATATTATTGGCCCCTGTCTGAATAAACAAGGTCTCTAGCTGCAGACTGGGGAGAGATCACATAAAACTGTAAAGAGCACTGGAGGAAACTGTGGAATTAATGGACCACTGTTTGTGAGCAGCAGGCTTTTAGATGTGTGAGACAGAGGACCTGAGAGAGGCCTATGAGTAGTCCTAATAATCCATAGGTGAGCAGGTAACCCAAAAATCAATCAATCAATCAATCAATTTTATTTTTATACAGCGCTTTTCACATGTTGCCATGTCACAAAGACGCTTTAC